>JAKUDI010001731.1:0-11806 GCA_022702515.1 Ilyophis sp. 1 JC-2022 | reverse complement strand
ATATTAGTGAGTATTAGCGCTCTGTAGCAGTGCTATATTAGTGAGTATTAGCGCTCTGTAGCAGTGCTATATTAGTGAGTATTAGCGCTCTGTAGCAGTGCTGTATTAGTGAGTATTAGCGCTCTGTAGCAGTGCTATATTAGTGAGTATTAGCGCTCTGTAGCAGTGCTATATTAGTGAGTATTAGCGCTCTGTAGCAGTGCTATATTAGTGAGTATTAGCGCTCTGTAGCAGTGCTATATTAGTGAGTATTAGCGCTCTGTAGCAGTGCTATATTAGTGAGTATTAGCGCTCTGTAGCAGTGCTATATTAGTGAGTATTAGCGCTCTGTAGCAGTGCTATATTAGTGAGTATTAGCGCTCTGTAGCAGTGCTATATTAGTGAGTATTAGCGCTCTGTAGCAGTGCTATATTAGTGAGTATTAGCGCTCTGCAGCAGTGCTATATTAGTGAGCATTAGCGCTCTGTAGCAGTGCTATATTAGTGAGTATTAGCGCTCTGCAGCAGTGCTATATTAGTGAGTATTTGCGCTCTGTAGCAGTGCTATATTAGTGAGTATTACCGCTCTGTAGCAGTGCTATATTAGTGAGTATTAGCGCTCTGTCGCAGTGCTATATTAGTGAGTATTAGCGCTCTGTAGCAGTGCTGTATTAGTGAGTATTAGCACTCTGTAGCAGTGCTATATTAGTGAGTATTAGCGCTCTGTCGCAGTGCTATATTAGTGAGTATTAGCGCTCTGCAGCAGTGCTATATTAGTGAGTATTAGCGCTCTGTAGCAGTGCTATATTAGTGAGTATTAGCGCTCTGTAGCAGTGCTATATTAGTGAGTATTAGCGCTCTGTAGCAGTGCTATATTAGTGAGTATTAGCGCTCTGTAGCAGTGCTATATTAGTGAGTATTAGCGCTCTGCATTAGCACTGGCATTGTTTCCTCACCGTCTGGTCCGAGTGTTGGGTGGTCTGCTGTCCCTCTGTGTAAATCCTCCGGGGCCGATAAGAGCCAAACTCCACCCTGATTCCTTTGGCTCTCTCCTCCTGCCTGCACGAGACCACACGAATCATTCTCACACCCTCATTCCAGCAACTTCTCAAACCTCAACTATATCCTGTGTTTTTGCAGAATCTTTGAATCTTTTCTCCAGCAAAGCGTGCGAGTTTGTTTTTTTAACATTCTCTTCAGTCTCTGAAGTTGTCTGGGGAAAATATCACATGTTACTGCAGCCTTGTTCTTGATTGCAGTGATATGATGCCATTCATAAATGTCCCAAATGTTGTGTTTGTCGCCCCCTTGTGTGATATGCCAGTATTTCCACCGTCCTTTTTTGATACTCACTGCTTTTGAGCGATGTCTTGCTGCCTGGATCCCTCCAGCTCACTGCCTTCCCTCTCAACTACTGAGTCCTTTCCCTGCTACAGAAAACCCAGTACTAAATCGACACCGTTCACCTGCATGTAGAGCTACCGAGTCAGCCTCCTTTCCCTGCTACAGAAAACCCAGTACTAAATCTACACCGTTCACCTGCATGTACACCTACTGAGTCTGCCTCCTTTCCCTGCTACAGAAAACCCAGTACTAAATCTACACTGTTCACCTGCATGTACACCTACTGAGTCTGCCTCCTTTACCTGCTACAGAAAACCCAGTACTAAATCTACACCGTTCACCTGCATGTAGAGCTAATTTAATTTCTTAGTCCCTAATAATACAAAATTAAAATGAATTTAAAACCGTATGCCTTTAATAACATAATATTAATAATAACAAATGTTACTGAAGTCAAACTAATATTGAATAAAATGTGAATAACTTACGCCGGTGTTTCCTGCTGTTACACTAAAGAGGAAAAGACAAGAAAAGAGAAAAATAAATAAACATCGAACAAAAAGTTCGGAAATTTGTGTTTGGTAGATTATTTCTCTGTTGTAACAATGCTTGTTGGCAATAAATTGTATACCGTTGGAAAGCCTGTTTATTTCCCTTTTAATTGGTGCCCTTGTGAGCTGAGCAGAAGGAAGAAAGAACTGAAGGCACAATTTGAGAAGGAATGGAGGAGGAGAGAGAAAGAACTCTTGGAGATGTTTGGATCTTCATTAATGGCAAAGCTGGAGAAAGACACAGAGAAAAGCAAACTGCCAGTGAAGTATAATAAATCGAACAATCCTATCACCGCCCTGTCAGGAGGGGTCAGGACCATTCAACTACACTTTACTAAAACTTTCTTCCAAATAGACACCACATTCCAGAGTCTGGTATAACGTAATTTATTATAAAAAGATTTGCACGAATATACATACCCAGGCTGATCGGCTAAACATACATATGTTAAAAACATTCTCAATCACACGGTCCAGTCTAAGTCAGTCAATTTCATGCTCACCCACAAGACGTAAAACAGGTCCGTTAATGACAGAAGCAAAACATAACAGGCGCATCATGAAGTTCAGCTGACATCTTATATGTTGTTGCAACCCCCCTTTTTTTGGGGGTGTTCCCATTACCTGGGCGATTACTTTTCCATGGTCTGCAGCGGTCTCTGCCGGTCCTAATTAAGCATTACATATGACCCTTATTTATGTGGTAGTTTTGATGAAATGCCATGATTTAATCATATCAGAAGCATCCTAGTCACGGTTTGACAATAGTAGTTCAATACATAGTTTTTACACCAATGTTTGTAAAGATAGAAGATAAATGTTTTCTTTGGATTTAATAAATTCTATCAGTTCCTCAAACTGCACACACACATACATTTTCAAGGCTAGAGTGCTGGATGTTCTTTCTGCCTCAAAGAATGTGTAGGGAGTAATTCATGCTTATCTCTTCAGACGGGCTAGGAACATTTAATTGCCTGTGTGTGTGTATGTGTGTATGTGTGTGTGTATGTGTATGTGTGTGTATGGGTGTGTGTATGTGTGTGTATGGGTGTGTGTGTGTGTGTGTGAATGAATGGGTCCATTGCCTTCTTTTTGAGATAACTAAAAGCTCGTCATGGGAAATTTTGGGGAGTGTATTGCAATATGGCTGTTTTCCGCTGAGAGCGAGTTTTTCTTCAATTCCCCTGCATGTGGGTGTGTGTATATGTCCTTGATTTACAGGTGTCGAGATGAGCTCATATTGGGTGCCTAGCGTGGGACCATTGTTCATTGAGCACACTTCGATACAAATAATGAGCTCATTTTCCGGCGTGAGTGTCTGAGGCCTTGAATATGTGCTGTTGTGCACATATGGGCCTTTTGTGCAATTCATCCTACCACAGAAGAACATATTCATATTAACACTACATTTTAATATTGTTGGTCCTACAGTATGATATATAATTGTATATAAATAATGAATAATCTATAATTTGTCACAACACCAGCTAAGTTTAAGACCAAGCCTTGCATTACTCTAAACCGTGAGTATACTGATCCAAGCATTGCATTACTCTATACTGTGAGTATACAAATCCAAGCATTGCATTACTCTAAACTGAGTATACTGATCCAAGCATTGCATTACTCTAAACTGTGAGTATACTAATCCAAGCATTGCATTACTCTAAACTGTGAGTATACTAATCCAAGCATTGCATTACTCTAAACCGTGAGTATACTAATCCAAGCATTGCATTACTCTAAACTGTGAGTATACTAATCCAAGCATTGCATTACTCTAAACTGTGAGTATACTGATCCAGGCATTGCATTACTCTAAACTGTGAGTATACTAATCCAAGCATTGCATTACTCTAAACTGTGAGTATACTAATCCAAGCATTGCATTACTCTAAACTGTGAGTATACTGATTCAAGCATTGCATTACTCTAAACTGTGAGTATACTGATCCAAGCATTGCATTACTCTAAACTGTGAGTATACTAATCCAAGCATTGCATTACTCTAAACTGTGAGTATACTGATCCAAGCATTGCATTACTCTAAACTGTGAGTATACTAATCCAAGCATTGCATTACTCTATACTGTGAGTATACTGATCCAAGCATTGCATTACTCTAAACTGTGAGTATACTGATCCAAGCATTGCATTACTTTAAAATGTGAGTATACTAATCCAAGCATTGCATTACTCTAAACTGTGAGTATACTGATCCAAGCATTGCATTACTCTAAACTGTGAGTATACTAATCCAAGCATTGCATTACTCTAAACTGTGAGTATACTAATCCAAGCATTGCATTACTCTAAACTGTGAGTATACTAATCCAAGCATTGCATTACACTGTACTGTGAGTATACTGATCCAAGCATTGCATTACTCTATACTGTGAGTATACTGATCCAAGCATTGCATTACTCTAAACTGTGAGTATACTGATCCAAGCATTGCATTACTTTAAAATGTGAGTATACTAATCCAAGCATTGCATTACTCTAAACTGTGAGTATACTGATCCAAGCATTGCATTACTCTAAACTGTGAGTATACCAATCCAAGCATTGCATTACTCTAAACTGTGAGTATACTAATCCAAGCATTGCATTACTCTAAACTGTGAGTATACTAATCCAAGCATTGCATTACTCTAAACTGTGAGTATACTAATCCAAGCATTGCATTACACTGTACTGTGAGCATACTGATCCAAGCATTGCATTACTCTATACTGTGAGTATACTGATCCAAGCATTGCATTACTCTAAACTGTGAGTATACTAATCCAAGCATTGCATTACTGTAGGACTTTTCATTGACTGTTTATAATAGTTTAAGTATAGGAGTGCATTTATGTTGACTTTGGCGCCATTCAGTGGACTTTTTGTGTTGGTGCACTTACTATATTGCCCTTCCTTTTTGGCGAATTATTATGTATATATTTTGTTGCTTTAAAACTCAAGAGTAGTATTTAATCTCCTTTTAGTAAATGTTTTGTAATAACTGGGGGGTTCTATATATTTTCTGATTGAGTTTGGAGTTTGTTAGTGCAGTCTACTGCTGCGCATGTACGGCGAGGGGTTAACTTCCTGTCAGACGTTTGAGCTAATTCATTTCGTATCAAGCACCGAGGGAGACAGCCGGTAGGTGTTTGGCTGGGGAGGGATTAGCGGGATAATCATTGTTTTATGTTCATAGTTTGTATTTTCTTATTAGAAATCTTACTGTTGTTCGTTTTGTGTGCTTGTTTTATAGGTTTATAACCTAATTGATGCCAACGTTTACTTGGAATAAATTACCAAAAGAGTAACGTGCGTCCGAGTTATATCCGTCGGTCGGTGCTCGAAATCCCTTTACACGGGAGATTTATTCAGACTGAGTGGGTTTGGATAGATAAGTGTACAGTTATAAACCGTCGACGCCGGAGTTAACGACGACGACGAAACCACAACGAGCGAGAAGTCCCGGGAGACGAAGCTGGCACTGCCTAGCTAGCAAGAAGTCCAGGAGGACGAAGCCATTGCGGATCGATGCTGCATGATGGAGGAACCGGTGCAGAAGTGACAAGTACCAACTTTATGAGGCTATAAGCTGAGGTAAAAAACGTCAGAAAAGTGACTGGGGTTGTGTTGCTTAAATATAGCGGCAAACATCGTGTGCTACCGAAGCTAAAGTGATTAGCCGCTAAGCTAGGCTAACGTCAGTGTGACCGTGCAACAAGCTACCAAGCTAGCATCGCTAACGGTGAAGCTAAGGTTACCACATGGACTGTAACGCTGTAAACTAGCATCTCCTATGTATGCTGCAACGTATTTGCTAACCAATTAGCCGTCTTTCAATCTATCAAAATGGCAGATTTAGAGGAGTGGAAGAAGAGGCGAGCTGCGGTGCAGGCAACGTTTACAAAAAGAGAGAGAACTCTTAACTATGACGTCGAGCGAAAGGAGGTTTTAGCCACGGAGCTAGTCCAAGGGCTAAGAGAACTCAGAAGTGATTTTAATAAACTCCGTGATATTACAGAGGACTACGTCGCCGTTTTGGAAGAGGCTGACGAGAGTGGTAACGCGACGATAGCAACCGAGGTTTACAGTAAAAGGGATGCATGTGGGCTTAAGTTGGATAGCATAGAGGGCCACGTTAAGTCAGTTATATGGTCCCGATTCATAAAGGAAGATGTGGAAAAGCTAGTAGGAGAGTTTGAGCGAGCATATGAGCAAACAAAGAAGCTCAGTTTGGGCGCGGCTTCTAGAGAGGATCGAAACGTGGAAGAAAACGAACTGGATGGATTGCTGCTTGAGGTAGAGGAGGTAGTGCGTGGCTGGAAGAATGTTATCCCTAGGGCCGAGGAAGACCAGGTGTGGGAGCGTCTCCGGGAACTCAGGAGGAGGAAACGTAGAGTAATGGATGAGTGGGCAAACCGTAAGGGGGAAAAGGATCAAAGTGGAATGAGCGGGTCAGAGGTCGAAGAGGAGGAGGACAATGTGAATGGGGAGCCTGATGGAAGTGGAGTGGAAGGCGACAGCGACGATCCTAACCCATCTGTCAGCGGACCAGTAACAATCGCTACCAGCAGTCCTACCCGACCAGGTGACAGCGACAGTGCTCCTCGACCTGACGGTAACAGCCCTCCCCAACCAGGTGGTGAGCAGAATACGGCTACTAGTTCCAGAGGTCTACCACCACCGCCTCAGTCTTCCCCACATTCAAAGCAGTCAGAAAGGGTGCTTTCGTTCAGTCCAGGACCGATCTCCACTAGTACGCCACGACAGCAGGGTTCCCGCGCTACGCCACCCGGCAACTACTGCGCGTTGCACACTGGTGTTGCACCTCACGGCAGTCCCAGTGTATCCTCCGGAGGGGGAAGCAGCTCCCAAGGGGCCAGACCAAAAATAAAGCTCACGGCCTTAAGTCTGCCGAAGTTCTCCGGTGACAGGAGAGACTATTGGCGCTGGCATAAAAATTGGGAAAACCTCCAGGCGCTGGCAGAGCCCACAGGGTCAGTAGAGTGTAAGTTGTACCACCTACTAGACAGCCTGGAAGGTGCACTGAGTAAAGATCTCGGGTTAGGTCGCTGCAGGGACGCAGCTGATGTTTTCAGAATCCTGGACAATCGGTTTGGGAATAAGAAGACGACTGCCTGTCTAATTGTAAAGGAGCTTGAAGATCTGCCTGCTGTCAAGGGCCACCAGCCTAGACAGACAATAAATCTTATTCAGGTGGTAGAGAGTGCACTTTATAACCTACAAGACCTTGACATGGAAGACGTCATTAAGAATCAGATGACAGTCGCTACAATAGAGTATAAGCTACCTGTATCTATCAGAGAGAGGTGGCTCCTCTATGAACAGGATCACATGAATGGCATCACCCCAGATACTTACTTCGAGAGACTCTTATTGTTTCTGAAGGGGCAAGAGGAGGTCCTCGCAAGGCTGGCAGAGCTGGAGCTTGGGACCAGTGCTAATGAGAAGCCAAGCCACCGGGAGAAACTGGGCGAAAAGAAGGAAGGAAAGAAGTCATTCACCAGAGCGACAGCAAGTGAAGTGCAGGAGTCCCAGCGGGAACCGTGCGCCATGTGTGGGGATGAAGAACATCATGGAAAGAGACTTTTCCGCTGCGGGGCCTTCAAGAAAGCTAGTCTGTCAGAGAAGACAGCCCTGTTGAAGAAGGTGAAAGCATGTCCAAAGTGCATGGGCTCTCATGGGGCTGATAAGGCATGTGACCCAAAGTTCCGCTGTCAAAACGTAGAGTGTAAAAAGGGAGACGCTTCTGCGGGTCATCACTACCTCCTTTGCCCCAGACCACCAGTGAGAAAGGAGGCGGCCCGAGAGGAACCCAAAGCAGAGAAGAAGAGGGGACCTCGGGGTCTAACGAAGGAACAGGAGGCTGTCGTTGCGGGGTTAAACCTGACCTCACAGCAGTTAGAGGAATTCAAGAAAGTCTTCACTAACAAAGCAACCTCGAAAATTGACGCCGGAAAAAGTCTGATAGAAGAAAGTGGCTTAAAGGAGCCGATCACGCTGGTTGTGTATGGTGTTGGTAAGATGGCGGCGAGAGTCGATACAAAGAGGTATCTCGTGACAATAAAAGTGTGGACCCCTCGAGGAACCTTGAAGCTGCACGAGATGATCTGCTACGGCCTAGAGGACATCGCCAGTGTGGACAAGGTGGTAGACTCGGAGCAGCTGGAGCGGTTCTTCCCGGGCGTCAAGCCAGGGGAATTAGCCCGTCCTGAAAAGATTGAACTACTCATCAGCACTCGGGAAGGCCGGCTGGCACCCCAAAGACTGCAAATAATCGGTGACCTCGTGCTGTGGAACGGTCCGCCGGGCAAGACGGTGAGTGGAGTGCATCCCGACCTCTTTGAGGACGTAGAGGTGACAGCTCGACACTCACTGACTAACTTCGCACGCTCAATGAGGACGGTGGCTGTTAAGGTGGAAGAACACCTCACGAAAGACCTGGAGCAGAGGGGCCAGATAGAAGTCAGGACAACTGCTGTAAGCAACAAGGAAGTCTTCGAGTGGCTGAAGTGGGACAGTGTTGGGGCAGCCTGTGTGCCTGTCTGCGGGGGCTGTCGCTGCGGAGGTTGCCCTCCGGGAGGAAAGGAGATGTCGTTAGCTGACGAAAGGGAACTGGAAATAATCAAGGCGGGCTTGACCTTCAGGGAGAAGGACGAGCACAGCAAAGAGTCGCACTGGGATGCGAAGTACCCCTGGAAGGAAGATCCAGCATCACTCCCTGATAACCGTAAGGCAGTGGAAGCGACATTCCGGAGGACGGAGAGGCGTCTCGAACAGGACTCCGCATGGAAGGAGGCATACACCAAGCAGATCCACGAGATGGTCGAAAGAGGCGCGGCAGTAAAACTGACAGGGTCCAGAATGGAAGGATGGTCCGGGGCGGTATGGTGGGTGAGTCATCTAGTCGGGCCTAACCCACACTCAGCCACCACACCTGTGCGTATCGTCTGGGACAGCAGCCAGGAGTTCAGGGGTGTCAATTTGAACAGCGTCCTGCTGAAGGGTCCAGACGTACTGAACCCCATTCGGGCTGTACTGCTTAGATTCCGGGAGGGAGAGCATGCAGCTATCGGTGATATAAGGAAGATGTACAATTCGGTGTGGCTAGAAGAACAAGAAGTACATGTTCACCGCTTCCTCTGGAGGGACTTGCCTCAGGACGAGTTAGAGGACTATGCAGTCGTCCGGGTGAACATGGGTGATAAGCCAGCCAGATGCATAGCGCAAGTAGCTATGAGGGAGACTGCTAAACTTCCACAGTTCTCTAACCTAGTGGATGAACGGAGGGTTATCGAGGAAAACAGTTACGTCGATGATATCCTCGTGTCGCACAACGATCTTGGAGGGGGTGCAGGTTATCCTAAGGACCGGTGGTTTCCACCTCAAGCCCTGGGTCCGGTCTGGGACAAGTGGGAGGCCTACTGCGACGGAGTCCAAGCCCGTAACACTTGTTCTGCCAAACCAGTTCAAGGAAGAAGACAACAAGGCATTGGGAGTTGGCTACCTCATCCGAGACGATAAGCTCTTCGTCATGGTGTCCATCAATTTCTCCAAGAGAAAGAAGAAGATGAGGACAGAAGTTGACCTGACAGAAGAGGAAGTTGTGGAGAGGACCCCTAACCCTTTGACACGCCGTGTGCTGCTCAGCCAGGTAGCAGGGTTATATGACCCACTTGGTCTCGCAACACCACTTAAGCAAAAGGGAGTGATTCTCATGAGGAGAGCCTTCCAAGAAGCCGGCAAGATGACCAAGGACACCTGGGACGAGCCACTTTCGGATGAACTCCGTGGGAAAGCAGTGGAGTTGTTCAAAGAGTATGCGCGACTGAGCAACATCACATTCCACAGGAGCATAACGCCCTCCGGCTGGATGGGCAAGCCGTGGGGGATTACGTTCTCCGATGGGAGCTGTGACTCCTATGGTGCTGTGATGTATCTTCGGTGGGAGACGTCCGATGGTGTAATCTGCCGGTTGGTAGAGTCAAAGGCAAAGCTGACTCCAATTGACCAGAAAGGCGACCCGGTCAAAGCTGAGATCTGTGGAGCAGTGTTCGCCACCCGCCTAAAGGGTTACATACTGAAGCATGGAAGGTTGGAAGTGGAGAGGTGGTTCCATTTCGTGGATAGTCAGACGGTGCTGGGTGCTATCCAGAGGGAGAGTTACGGATTCCAGACTTTCTTCGCAAACCGTGTCGGGGAAATCCAGAAGACTGGTGGTGGATACCTGGTTCGGACAACATCGCTTAGTCACGAGGGACTGCTGCTCTCCTGAAATGCTTGATGAAGACTCCAGTTGGCAAACTGGTCCGGACTTTCTGGTCGGCAGTCCGATAGAAGATTGGCCCATGAAGTCAGCTTCTGAAGTAGCTGCTGCTGCCAGGGAGGCCGTGGGCAAACTTCAAAGGAAGGCCTTTTCTGCCGTTGTAACAAGGGCTCAAGCCTGGAGGATGCTTCCTCTTGTCAATCCTACGAAGGAAAAGAAGAACAGGGAGGATGTTGACGTGCCTCTAGGGTCCTCCGATGCAATGGTCTCGCCTACCAAGGTAACCCAAAACCCCACAAAGCTCTGGGGCGCTGCACTCGTGGACCAAGTTGACCCGAGAAGATACAGTTCGCTCACCAAGCTCTGTTGTGTCATTGGCTTTGTTAGGAGGGCACTGACGTTCTGGTCTGCTCGGAAGAAGAGAGCCCGTGCTCCAGCAAAGTGGGAGGCATTGTCAGTGGCAGAACGTCAATCTGCATTCGATGAGTTGTGCCTGGCAGCTCAGGAAGGAGTGGTATTTCCGGTGATGACCTTGGACAGGCTCGTTGTCGTGAGGATGAGTCCACTGGCCTCTTGCTGTGCCACGGTCGAGTCCAGACCTTGGTCGAAGGGAGACCTGGGGTACCCTTGCTTCCCTTTAAGGAGTGGGTCAGCGTCCTTCTGACAGAAGAGGCCCACAGGGCTAACCACGAAGGAGTTGCTGGGACTCTTCTACGAGTAAGGAGAAAGGCTTGGATAATACAGGGACCCAGGGTTGCTCGAAATGTGATCGACTCCTGTATGCACTGTCGCAAGAGCCGGGCGAAGATGTGCCAGCAAGTTATGAGCGACCTTCCTCCTGAACGCACAAATCCTGCTGCACTGTTTGAGTACTACCTTGGACCTCTTCGGCCCTTACACTATCAGGGATGCGGTAAAGAGGAGAGTAAGTGGGAAAGCCTGGGGCGTGGTCTTCTGCTGCATGGCGTCAAGGGCAATACACGCTGACTATAGTAAGATGACCTCTCGACTGTTGGTTTCCTGAAGACGTTCCATCGCTTCACTGCTCTGAGGGGCCATCCCAAAAAGCTTTGGTCTGATCAAGGGACCAATTTTGTGGGAGGTAAACCAGCACTAGAGGAGCTATACAAGTTCCTGACACAAGTAGACAAGGAGAAAGTACAGAAGAAAGCCGCCGAGTCTGGGACAGATTGGACGTGGGTGTTCCACCCAGCTGACTCGCCCCATCGAAACGAGGCAGCAGAAGCGGCAGTCCGTGTGGTAAAGAGAAGCCTTGAGCAGCATAGGAGAGGAAGGTAACATGACAGCCTTAGAGTTCCAGACCCTCCTATACCTCGCTGCTAACCTATCTAACGAGAGACCTATCGGCGCCAGGGCTCAGCTGCAAGACGAGACCGTTGAGGTCATCTCTCCCAACTCTCTCCACCTGGGACGTGCGGGACCTAGTGGGGACTCCCGGGGGTTCGACTCTGCTTCCTACCCCTTCGTCTGTCTGAGAGCAATCCAGATAGAAGTGGATAAGTTCTGGAGACGGTGGAGTCAACTGGCGGGTCCGGGACTCTTCATATGGCAGAAATGGCACACGCCATGTGAGAAAACGTCACCGTGGGAGATCTGGTCTGGCTTGCGGACCAGAACGCACT
>JAKUDI010001730.1:0-24320 GCA_022702515.1 Ilyophis sp. 1 JC-2022 | reverse complement strand
TGCCCTGGGACAACGGGCCCCATCAAGGAATGTAATTAAAGCTCTGTGTTGTATGCCCCAATAGTGGGATGTGGGGTAGAACCACACTTCACTTCGGAGATTTGGTGGCACACATGGTTTATGTTGGCCCCCCCTTTGACCTGGCACATTACAGTGGGCTTGTTGACCCAATGTGTTTCTTTCCCACGTCTCTTACTTTTGACAAGGTTGAAAGCCTTGCTTCATCCACATATATGAAAATATGTGGACGGTTGCATTGGCTTCAAGGCTTCCATTATTGTCTTAGAGAAAAATACAGTCAAAATAAAGATAATTATTTAAAATACATTGTTAAAACATTTACAGCTGCATGCAATGTAATATTTTACTTGTAAGAAAAGATCATGACAGTGATAATACCCTTACCTGGTATCGTATCTTCTTCACTCTGTCCACTATTCCTCTCAAAGGGTACTTTGTAGAGCTGTTTTCATTACGAGCATTGTCATGGTTCATGGATTTTTATTTTATTTTCCGTTGCGGTTTCTCATCCTTATTTTTCCGATTGAGAATCTATCTGAATTTTCCATGTTCCGTTCCTGGGGTTTACTTTCCCTCATTATTGTTTTTCACCTGTGAGCTTTTACCTGCAGGGTATTTAAGTTCCTCACTTCCGCTTCCCAGGTCCTTCTTTGTCATTCGACATTGCATTGAAGCCAGGTACTAGCCAAGGTACTAGCGACCTTGTGATATTAAATGCTGTTTATGTTACACGGGGGCACTTGCTATTAGCTTTTAGTTCAGGTATAGGTATTATTCCTCCTGTTTAGCATTCTGTGCTACTTTATTTTATTCTTTGCTATTAATCTCTGAGACAGTTTTCTTTGTTTTCTTCTGGCCCTTCCGAAAACTTCATGTGCCAAAGGTGTTTGTTTCTTTGCTAAGTTTCCTGTTTTGGCTCCAGTATTGAGCTTGGGAGATTTAGTTTGTGTTTCACTCGTTATTCGAGTTTGCCCTATTTTAGTGGGTTGATTTTCGTTTGGCTGTTTATGCCACAAGAAATTTGTTTCTTCTGTCTTTTCTTTCTTTGCATTTATTTTGTTATTCTCTTTTATTAGTCCTTACTGCGCGAGTGACTTGTTTCTGATCCCCCTACCTTCGTGTTTTATTACCCGCCACTAAAATCCATTACCAGGAGTTGATGTTTTTAAGGGACCCGGTCAATGGTGGGCTACACTTTACACTGGTTGACATTGGGCAAACATATTGTGGTCCTGAATGGTTGCCTGGCCTCTCGGTTGCTATGCGGGCGTTCGTTTTCCTTTTACCTGTTAGCACTCTATTGTATTTTCCGTGTTCCACTCTGGCTTTTCATTTTCACTCCTGCACTTATTGTTTTCACTTGTTTGTTTGTTTCTGCGGAACTATTTATTATTCTCCCCAGCGTCTTCTGGTTTTGGCGCTTAGATCGTTATTTTCTTCATAACATACAAGCCGGTAAGGTAATAACTTTAAGTGCTCGCTATCGACCGTTTTCCCTTCTAGCGTTTGCTGAAGGCAACACGCGGCCTTTGATTACGCAGGAGCGTCTAGGAATTAGCCCTCTTTTTCCCATCTCTTGTAGTGAGAGCTTAGGAGTGTGGTTTCCGTTTGTTAAATTTGTTTCGTTTCGAGCTTTGAGTGGTTCGCCCGATACTGCTGGGTTGTTTTCCTTGTCATTTGTTTCAATTTACCTGAAACTTTTCTGTCGCGTCTAGTCCTCCGCACTTAAACCCAAACACCCTTACAGAATGACTGCTGTCTGGGATTTTTCGTAATCTAATGGCATTGTTGGCAACATACTCATATCCACTATCCTGCTCCGCAGTAAAGACTTTACCCCTGCCACCAACATGGGTTGTCTTTGAATTTTGTAAACAAGATTTGTGGAAAAAAAGGATGTTTTGCTGATTACATAAAAGACATTGATGGAAAAAAACTGTTTTAACCATATTGTATACAGTAGTACTGAAATACAGTAAGGTATAGCACAGTCACTTACCGATTCTCATCCCTGATATATTCTTACTATTGATGCCACAGTTGATCTCCTGAGATTGGGCTGGACCCAGCTGCCCAGCCTCTCATTGAAAGGCCATGATTGATGGACTTGATCAATAACTGTGGCACGGATTTCATCTGAAAACCATTGGACTTTTTGTCTTCCCCTTTGAGCTACTCAACCACTACGCGGCATCCGGGCCCCTCTTCCCTCTCCTTTGCACTTGTTCTGATCTCTTACTTGCTCCATTCATTGCAAACACCAGCTCAGAGGTGACCTCTTTTATTTTTTGGGCATGTATAAGGACTGATAGTTGATTTTGCACCACGTTCAGAAGAAGAGGATTTCACAATTATGGGAGCAATCAGCTGAGGACCAAATGCTTCAGTTTTGTTTGACATGATTTACTTTATTGATTTTGTGTTTTTTTGTATGAAATTGTGTTTACTGCAGACGTTTGCTAAATTTGCTTAACATTTGCATTTTGTGTGAAAGCAATAAGAAAATAACTTGCAGATGTCAACCACTGCCCCCGAAAAAAGGCATTATTGTTGTGGTTCATTTCAATGTCAGAGACTTGCTCTTCGGCCTTTGCTGAGTGATTGTGGGTTTGTAATTGGTGGATTTTGTCGTTTGACCTGTTTTTCTAAATTCAACACTGATTTTTGCCTAGCCTTGGATTTGATCTTGTGTGTTTTGACCCTGTTCCATTTGACTTTGACTCTGATTCTTGCCTTGCCCTTATAATTGTAGGAAATACATTAAATTCTCACACGGGGGCGTCACTTATGTACTGGAATAAGTACGAATCTGGTAGCAGTGAGCAAGATGATTAGTAATATGCAAATTACGTCTGAATCATCAGAGTCCCTCACCATGGGCAGCACCAGAAATGTAGAAAAAAAAAAAGGGACACACTCTACCATCCTTATACAACTGGTGGCCTTAGTTTTATGCTATAATAAATCAGTTTTCATAAAATTGTAAATACTATTACTCAAAAGAGAATTATACTAACTAAAAATGGGCAAACTTCCAGAAAATACATAATTAAATTCATTATCAATAATATTAAATCTTTTTAACAAAATCACAATAGTATGTACTCAGTTCGATACCAAATTTATATAAATGATTCAGCTAGAAAGTTAAGGCATGTGGGGGAATCCCTGCGATTAGTATTGGCTAACTCAAGAGCAACATTAAATACACCCTCACAATCTTGGAAAAATGTAATAGTTTATTGAACACGAAGTACCAAACAGAGCAAAGCATGATTCACTACTATAATGATACAACAAACTATCGTGTGAGTGCGTGTGTGTCGTGCGCGTGCGTGCGTTGCGTGCGTGCGTCGCGTTGGGCGCATGTGGGGGTTTTTATGTTCTCCTCCTTGTCTCAGGGCACGTGGTCAGAGAGAACAAAGAATCTAACAATGGAGGGAGGTTTGAACCTAGCTTTAGGCTGGTGCTAGGTAATGGCACGTGAACCATACCAAACACTTAAGGACAACCATACGGTTATCGGTGCGTGTGTGCCGAGATTCAGCGTGCAATGTTATGACCGGTTAGTATTTAAACTGGATCACATGCAGGATATTTTCTGTGTGTGATGTGTATATATATATATATATATATATATATAATTATTTTTTATTTATTTTTACAATTTTGGTAGCCAATTAAACCCTATTCTAATTAATTCTCCTCCGTGTTAGACAACAGCTAGAGAATCGCTGCAACGCAAACCCTGTCTAGCGGTAGTAGGAAGGAGGGCGTCCAACGTCCTTTTCAGGGGCGCGACTCCTCGTGCTCCTGACCGTGATTCCTGACTCGCCCAAGGGCCGTTCTGTGCGCAGGCTATTCTCTCCGAGCCCTCCCCACCACCGGGAACTGCCGCCAATAGCCACTCCCACAGGGCACCGGCCATGCTCGGATCTGGCAGGACCAGGACGCGAACCTCGATCCTCGGAGTACAACTGTACCAACTGAAAGTTGGCGCCTTTACTGCTGTACCACCGCGGTGGCGTGTGGTGTATATTAAAACGGTAACACTTTACAATAAGGGAACACACCTCATGCCTGAATTAATGCATGACTCATCATGATTTCATCATGATTTTAATTCGCCCCCGCATGAATTAATGCATGATGTATCATGAACTCTGTGCGGTTCAATATTAATAAAATGATCAAGGCATTATTAGTTCATGTGATTACTGTACACTTAATGTATCATCAATTAATGAACATTAACTCATAGTTAAGTCATACATTAAGTAACATGTCATCAAAGTAGCTGCAAACCAGTTAGGTAGACCAAAAGCTTCTCAGACCATCAGTGGTGGATTTATCTATATCGGGGCCGCTAAAACTCAGAAAAAACGCAGGACAAAGCTGTTCACTTAAAAAAAAATTCTGCCAGTGTGGCTTCTAAGCCCCATCTATCATTTACCTGTCAAAATTGTGGACAGTTATATCAATGCTTTATGTTCTTTTAATTTATCTTAAGAAAGTGCATAATTAGTATTTATAGTCTATATTTGCCAATATTCAGTCATTCAGACTATGCTTCTGGGCAAACCCTATAGTAGGCCCATCTCTAATGTGTCATAAAAAAAATCACGTTTAATAGACTTGATGGTGATCTTTGTAAATAATATGGAGTCAATGTGTGTGGATTATGACAGCCATTCATGTTTTAGAGAATGAGTACTTTGTACTTATTTTTCAATTATATAGTTACTAATACTCAAGGTTAATATATACGCTATTTGTTGGAAAAATTGGGTCGGGGTTGAGTGTGATACCCCAAAAATATCAAGTGGCAGTTCTGAGAGCACAAACAACCTTGTTAATGAGAGAGGTCAGAGGAAGAATGGCCAGACACATTCAAGCTAACAGAAAGGCCACAACCAAAAAATTATAATTAACAACAGTGGTGAGCAGAGGGGCATCACTGAATGCACATGTTGAACCCTGAAAGGGATGGGCTGCAGCAACAGAACATTAGATAGTAGGTAGGTAGGTAGGTATTCCTAATACAGTGGATACTGAGTGTAAATTGTAAGTTCACCATTTATCATTAAATTCCATCATTATTTCACACATGCAATCACCATTACTTCCTAAGTACTTGGCTGACTTGTGTCCCTCTAAGTAAAGTCATGGCATGATACTAATTTGTAAATGATTACTTAATGTAGATTGATAGGAGGCAAGCATTTGTTAAACCATGAGTTCATCATTACTTAATTATGAGTTCAATGAATTGTGACCCTTCAAGTAAAGTCACACACAATTCTTCATATAGTAATGATTACACCATCATCACATCACTATTACTTAATAAATAGCTCAATGATTTCTGCACCCTTGAAAAACCTAATATTAAAATAAACCAGTCAAAAGTCGTCCAAATAGAACATCAATGTTTTATTAATTATACATGTGGAACACAATTTAAGACATTCAAAAGGACCTCACTCCCATTTCCTCTCAGTCACCATATCTGATTTTTATAAATCCCCTTAGCCCTCTCTATATTTTGTGTATGTCCCCCACTGTTAAGATCAATAAAGCTCCTGCTGTGGTTAACAATGAAATGTGTGTATCCAGCAGTGGCAACGCCACTGATCACTTATTGTTGTGGTCCCCCGACGAACGTGTCTTCAAAATTTGGGAGCAGTCTTCACCAGTCTCAGAACTGGCATTTCCTCTGATACCTCAAAATCCCATAAACCCATTTCCGCCTCCTCCATGTCCTGCCATATCTCCCACGACCCTACTGTTAAAAGAAGATCATTTACAAATCAAAACTAGAATGGCACTCAGATAGACACCAAAAAAAAGTGGGCAATACACTGAACTCTATGATATTGAACGGACTCAACTGCTTGCTTCTATTGCCGAAGTTACAGCAACCAATATGGCTTCCAGTGCACTGCACCTCTCAATTTCCGCTTGGGCTATAATTTAGAAACCCCTGCCAAAACAGTTTTTTCTACCAAAACTAAAAGGTTAACAGTCATATATTAAAACTAGTTATATCCACAATACATATAAGAATATTAATCAATGCGTGATTATAGTTGACACGATACAAAGCTAGTTGTTGTTTTACTCATCGGAGATTACTCTGGTTGGTCTTCTTGAACACGTGATGATGACTAGCTGACAGAAATCAGTATGAAAAGGTTGAACTACATGTAGGTTTATTACGACATCACGTAAAGTAGTTGAATCTAATTCAGTTCAATATTTCTATATATATCTATATATATCTATAGATATATATATATATATATATATATTATGTCTGGTGACAACTGAAGGATAACTAAGTTAGGCTACTGTACATGCTCCTCGCAAAATCAAATTATTTAAATAAGTCCAGTCCTGAGCTCACATGACAGGGTAACGTTAGATACATACACATTTTACTCCGAAAAGGACATTTCTAAGGGAATTATGCAATTTAACATTTGCCTAACTAGCTACTGTTACAGTTAGCAGCAATATGCAAATCCATGTGTGTTCTAATACTAATGCCACTGAACTAGCCTAAATAAATTTGACATTGGCAAGCCAGCAAGCAAAATTACAAGTGATAGTAGGCCTCATAGCAGCTAGCTTGCTAGCTATTTGTGTCTGAGATTGATTCGCTGCTACGTCAATTTTTTTGCAAACATAGCCAACATTGAACGCATTTACAATGAGCTAACTAACTACATAAAACTACTTACCAGAATTTAAGTAACATTCATGTAGTTTTTTCAGTTAGCTTAGCAACTAAAGTTACATAACGTATGCTTAGAATGACGCGCATCTGCCCGGCGCTAGCGGTTTTAAAGTTGGTTTTTGTTGGATAGTCACAATCATAACGGGTTGTAAGTAGTAGTACTGGGCCATGACAACATAGCCATAATCTAAAAAGAAAAGGGAAACTTCATTTCGTCTGTCTGATAATGACCCGTTTCAGTGTAAAAACGCCACTGACTTCCATTCATTCAACGAGCGCCTGTTGTCTGTCTAATAGATTTTATTCGTTTTCATGGAAGTTCGAACTACCGTATATTACGGTTGTGGTTTTTGTATACGGAAAGCTAAAGGCGACAAAAGTCACAAACAGGTTATCTGGATTGTAAAAAATAAAAACGCTTTTAATAATTTCCTTAGCCTCCAATCAGTAGATAGTAGATTCACTTCCTATTTTTATTTTTCCTATTTTCACGGTCCTAGCATGCGTGTAATTGTAGGCTAGATTAATCATTATTGTACCCGTTCCCTAATCAGAGTCATATGTTGAGTAAGTCATATTTTGTAACCAGAGTCTTTTGTTGGCTGTACAATAAGTAAAACATCAATACAATATATGTTTGTTATTGTGTCAAGTAAAATCACAGATTGATTATTCTGTATTATGGTATAACTGGGTTGAAAATATGACTAAAGCACCATAGTTTTAGTAGAAGAAACATATTAGAAGTAGGCGTAGGGTTCACCCAGCAGCTTATTAGTCTGAATGATTGAATATTGCAAATAGGCTAATATTGATAAATAATGACAAATAATACATTTCCTCAGATAAATTAAATTAAAATAACATAAAACATGTGATATTGTAAGCCACACAGATCCTGTCTCCTTATATGCACAAGCAATGGGGGGGGGGGTTGTTATAAAAATGGGTGATTTATAAAAATCTGAATTTCTGTTGTTTTAAAAGCGAACAGCTTTGTCAGCACACTGTCAGGAAGAGTTTGGGGGGCCCCTAAATGGATAAATCCACCACTGATGGTCTGAGAAGCTTTTGTCTACCTAACTGGTTTGCAGCTACTTTGATGACATGTTACTTAATGTATGACTTAACTGTGAGTTAATGTTCATTAACTGATGATACATTAAGTGTACAGTAATCACATGAACTAATAATGCCTTGATCATGTATTAATATTGAACCGCACAGAGTTCATGATACATCATGCATTAATTCATGCATTAAATCATGATGAAATCATGATGAGTCATGCATTAATTCAGGCATGAGGTGTGTTCCCTTATTGTAAAGTGTTACCATTAAAACTAACGCAGCGCGTGGATGGCTTGGAGCCATCCAAAATAAAATAGTAGCACAAACTTTTATAACAAACATTAACCATTAAGCAGTTACATACATCCAATCACAAACATAACTAATATGCTATGCCAGTGTTACAGCCTTACTTTCACTGAAAATGTGATGTAGCCGACTGTTTTATAGAACGCTGCATTTCAGGCATGAAATAGACTATGTAGCCTACGGTAAATTATACAAAATGTCGTAGCCTCAAACATGAATTGCCTCGGTGAAAGACAGCAAATGCACATATATAGATGTAAATTACATTATTCTCAGTCATACAAGAGTGAGGAAAAAAGTTTTGAACGCAAGGCAGTTTGCACGTATAAGCTGTTACTTTTGAAGTAAAGAAATGTGCCGCAATTATTTTAGTTGTATAACTATTTTTGAGTTATTTCCCGGATGCATTCAACTGTATAAACATATAGGCTAAACATGACTATTGCATTGGCTATATACAGCGAAATTAAATATGTTTTGAAAGGACATGGGTTAACGTTAAGCATCAAAAGATGCGTTTCCTATGCAGTAACAAACAAAATTAATGATATGAGAAACAAAACCATCTGTTTTGTGCTGAAATTTATGCTTACATGCTTAACTATAATGTTTTTTCAGCCTATTTGTTCATGAATAAATGTGGCTTTTGTTCATCCTAAAGAATGTGTTCTTATGGATTAAAGCACTTTATAATAAATGGAAAGCAACAGTAAGATTGGATTTGTGTAGGGGTGTACAGTACTATGCAAAGGTCTTAGGCACCTTAGATTTTTTATATAATTTTTTTTCTGGGATTTAGTTTTTGTCTTCTGCATTAGTGTGTCAGCAGAAGAAACGAGCAAATTAACATTTCCAAATGTTCATTTTACAAAAAATGTATTGAATTATCTTTAATTCAAATTAACTTTGCTTACAAATAAAATTTTAAGGCTGGAAAAATGCATCCATTCTCTTGTTGTAATTATTAAATAAAAGAAATTTCATCAAAATTACTAATTTCAAGAGTGATTTTTAAAATAAATGTCTCACAGGGCAGTGGTAGATGCTTAGGCTACTTTAAAAATATGGTTACCAAGCTGGGTTACCAGCAGTTTTTTTTGTCCAAACTGACAAGATGGTAGCCCCAAACCAAATCCCTTTTTTTTGATGACCACAGACATTTGATTAAAGAACCTTGTTTAATGACGCAATTAATTGCATTACAGCGTTGAAGTTGCATACAAAATAACACATGCAACACAACGTAATTTCTACTTCAGTTGTGCATTATTTGTCGTAGGCTACAATCAGCAAACCAGGCATGTAAGGCATGCAATCTTGGTAGCTACCGGTCACCATTAGAAATCGCAGCTCCCCCACTTTAGTTAAACCTATCAATCAATCAATAAATGCCAGGGTTTTTCTGAGATTTGTTTCACAGGGTGTCGCTGGGGGCGGTGATAAAAAAGGACTAGGCTACTGTAATGGTTACATAGGGACATTTTTGGGACTCTGGCTTTCTGATCATGAGACTGGGCCCCCTGCAAAGTCGTTCACAATTAACACTCCAGATCAACTGAGGCACAATGGAGTGTCTGTACCCTTCTTCTGAGATGAACACAGACTGCTTGATCGATCAGGTGCCAGTTTGGGCAGGAACATCTCCCCCCCCCTCTTTTCAGAAAGAGAGGGGAGAACCCAAATTTAACACACACCCTGAGGTGATTATAAATGACTGATCCATCTATGTTTCATTGTTGGTTCCAAAGGAATGAGCCAATCTATTGTATGGGCGCCCTAAGGTCATCTACCAATTGGGATCAAAGTACCTTTGAGCATAAAAACCTATGAAACTTTACCAACGTTGCTCTGATGGTAAAGACGCTGTCTTACGCCTAACAGACGCACCACTGAAACCCTGACGGACTTCTGCGTTTCCCAACCCGCATCTCGCCTGATCACGAGACAGTTGGCCTGCCACCGTCCACGAAATAAACCAAGCTGGTTTTTTCCCAACAGCTGTTTTGAGGACACTGTAGTGACTACATTATGGGTTTGTGTTCCCCTCTTTACCATGTTGCCTAGGGGGAGGGAACTATAGATCTGGCGGGTGGTGCCAGGGGGACGAGGATTGCTGTTGCAACGGGCTGTTCCTGTTTTGCTTTGTTAAGGAAAACCATGCTGGTCTTTCACCGTGAGTGATGGTGGTTTGTTTTGATTAAAACAAGTAAGTTACGTTGCCTACGTCTCTCTGTTTTCTTCGGCACTACACTGGTGACCTCAACGTGATGTTGCTTTTGTTGAAATGTGCCTCTACAATAGCAAACCATGCAGCAGGCGTCGCGTCCCAGAACTCGGTAGTTTGCGCACATGGAGCAGGTTGGCATCGTTCGACGTTCGAACAGCCCCTGGGCGTCTCCCCTGCACATCGTCCCTAAGCCTGACGGTGGGTGGCGCCCGTGTGGGATTACCGCCGCCTTAACGACGCGTCAAAGCCCGACCGCTACCCCGTCCCGCATGTTCAGGATTTTTCAGCGCACCTGGCGGGCAAGCATTTCTTTTCCAAAGTGGACCTGGTACGGGGATACCATCAGGTGCCGGTGCACCCCGAGGATGTACCTAAGACCGCCGTTGTCACACCCTTTGGACTATTTGAGTTTCTGCGGATGCCCTTCGGCCTGAAGAACGCGGCGCAGACTTTCCAACGCCTCATGCACTCGGTGCTCCAGGATCTCCCTTTCCTTTTCGTCTACTTGGACGACATCCTCGTCGCGAGCACCACCGAGGAGGAACACCTGTCCCACCTCCGGTCCCTGTTCACGCGGCTCAGTCAGCACGGGCTGATTGTCAACCCTGCGAAGTGCGTGTTTGGACGGGGAGCTATCGACTTTCTCGGGCACCGGGTCTCCGCGGAGGGTGTGACCCCCCTCCCCTCGAAGGTGGACGCAGTTCTGGCCTTCCCGCGCCCCCACATGGTCAGCGAGCTCAAAGGGTTCATCGGGATGGTGACATTCTACTTTCGCTTCATCCGCCAGGCCGCCCACATTCTGCGCCCGCTTTACGATGCCCAGAAGGGCAAGACTTTGAAGCAACAGGTCGACTGGACGGCGGAACGTGTCAAGGCCTTTCAGGACACCAAGGCGGCCCTGGCCCATGCTGCCATGTTGGCTCACCCCTTGCCCTCCGCGCCCACTGCTCTCACCACGGACGCGTCTGACTTTGCTGTGGGAGCGGTGTACGAGCAGTGGGTGGGGGACGCCTGGCAGCCACTCGCATTTTTCAGCCGCCAGCTGTCTCCCAGGGAACGCAAGTACAGCACCTTCGACAGGGAGCTCCTTGGGCTGTGGCTCGCGGTCAGACACTTCCGTTTTTTACTGGAAGGCCGCGAGTTTACCGCCTACGTGGACCACAAGCCGCTCACCCACGCCATGTCCAAGACAACGGAGCCGTGGTCGGACCGCCAGCAGCGCCAGCTCTCATACATTTCTGAGTTCACCACGGCCATCCGGCACGTGGCTGGGAAGTCCAACCAGGTGGCGGATTGTCTCTCCAGGGCGGTGGTCGGTGCAGTCCAGCTGAACTTGGACTACTCACGTATGGCTGCGGACCAGGACACCGATCCCGCCGTCCAAGCTCTCAAGTTGTCTGACACGGGCTTGCGCCTAGAGGAGGTGGTTTTCGGTGACGCGGGGGCCACTCTCCTGTGTGACGTCTCCATGGGTCAGCCACGACCGGTAGTCCCCGGCAACTGGAGACGCCCTGTCTTTGAGGCGATACACGGCTTGTCCCACCCTGGTAGGAAACCGTCCTCACGGCTGGTGTCAGAGAAGTTCGTCTGGCACGGGCTCAAGAGGGATGTGAGGGCCTGGGTCGACACTTGCACTGCCTGCCAGCGCGCCAAGGTGCATCGCCACGTCAAAGCCCCGTTGGAGCAGTTCTCTGTGCCCGAGCGGAGGTTCGACCATGTAAACGTGGACCTGGTAGGGCCCCTGCCCCCCTCGCACGGGTTCACCTACCTCTTTACCATGGTGGACAGGACAACTCGCTGGCCGGAGGCAGTCCCGCTTTCCTCAACGACGGCCCCCGACCTGGCCCGGGCGTTCATCGCGGGGTGGGTCTCCCGCTACGGAACCCCTGCTGATCTCTCCTCTGACCGGGGCCCGCAGTTTACTTCAGAGCTGTGGGCGGCGGTGGCGGAGAATCTGGGGGTCAAGCTCCACCGCACTACGGCCTACCACCCGCAGGCCAACGGGCTGGTTGAGCGCTTTCATCGCTCCATGAAGGCCGCCCTCCGAGCCAGCCTCGCAGATGGCAACTGGCTCGACAAACTGCCGTGGGTCATGCTGGGTCTCAGGACGGCGCCTAAGGAGGACCTCCAGGTGTCCTCGGCCGAGCTGGTGTTCGGACAGCCGCTGCGGGTCCCCGGTGATTTCATTCCTAAGCCGACGGAGCCCTGGTCCGCCTCCGCTCAGCGTGCCTCCCTGCTGGACAGCGCCAGGGCCTTCGCCCCGGTCCCGACTACGCAGCATGGCGTCCCTGCTTCGCGGGTGCCCCCGGAGCTGCACTCGGCGGGTTATGTTTTCATCCGCCACGACGGCCACAGGACTCCGCTACGACCTCCCTATGACGGACCTTTCCATGTCATCGAGAAAGGGGCCAAGAACTTCATGATTGACATTGGAGGGAGGCCCGAGTGTGTGTCTGTTGATCGCCTCAAATCGGCCCACTTGGACCTTGAACTGCCCCCAGACGTGGCCCTGCCACCGCGCAGGGGCCGCCCCCCCATCCTGCCCAACCTGCCGCGCCGTGGCCGTCCTCCCCTCCAGCCCCAACAAACCCCCACGACTCGTGACCCCCCGTTCATCGCGGCCCCCCACCCCGCCCAACGTGAGGTTCGAATGGACAATGTCACGCCTCGTCCTGCACCTCCTGATTTTGCCTGCAGTCGTGGGGGCCGGGTCATACGACCTCCGCGCCTCGAGGATTTTGAATACTGAGGTGAACACTGGGGGGCTGGTGTAGTGACTACATTATGGGTTCGTGTTCCCCTCTTTACCATGTTGCCTAGGGGGAGGGAACTATAGATCTGGCGGGTGGTGCCAGGGGGACGAGGATTGCTGTTGCAACGGGCTGTTCCTGTTTTGCTTTGTTAAGGAAAACCATGCTGGTCTTTCACCGTGAGTGATGGTGGTTTGTTTTGATTAAAACAAGTAAGTTACGTTGCCTACGTCTCTCTGTTTTCTTCGGCACTACAACACGTTTCTTAAAACTGTTCCTCTACTGTCTCCCTTGCGGCCGGACCCAAGTGGAGATCTGTGCACGTCCACGTCGACCTGACTGGAAACCTGTCGCGACCCGACTTCAGTGAAAAAGTCTCCCAGGAGTCCACGCACCTGCCGGGACCTTGGAACAGGTGACGAGCTGACATCACTTACAGAATCGGGACTGGCCTCCCTTTGTTACCGTTAAGTATTGAAATGCATTTTATTTAGCACTGACATCAATTGATAGACTAGCATAAAACCTGTAATACTTGAGGTCCTTTTACTGTTGGTCCTTATTGTTGTTTGTATTTTGTTTTGCTCGGGAATAGCCAATTTCCCTGACCTTATAGTCTTACACTGTTAAAACTTTATATTTTTGAGACTGATAAAATTAGCTAACCACAAAATATAGTTTAGCATGTTATTAACCCATAACACAAACTAACCTTTGTAAATGGTAGGAATGTTAGCTTCTATGTTTAGCCATCACAATTTCCTCTGATTAAGTAAAATATATTCCTCATGTTATATCAATTATTGTTTCTATTATTCACATATTCATAGTTGTAGCCAATAAAACATATGTCATTTTTGTCATGTCTACGTTATTTCACTAAATTGGGCTCTACTGACGTATAGAATTCTAATTGATTGTTGAACTTAATTAATTCTGAATGAAAGTGACCAAACCTCACTACACTACAAAAACTACATGTAGGTCTATTTATAATTCCAAAAGAAAATAAATATTAAAAATTAAAGCTAATTATCTCACTTCAATGACAATTAATAAACTTTTAAAAAACTAATAAATATGTGGAAACACATAGCCAGACTGGGCGTAGCCTATACAAAGGTCTTAGTTCATTCCGTTCGTTTTGACTTAATGGTTCGGTACATTTCAGGCCCGTTCCTAGACTGCTTTGATTGGGGAGGCATCAAGAAATGCTGGTGGGGCACGGGGGGGGGGAACGAAGTAGGGGGGGTTTGGAGTTACTCGCTGTATGTGTATTGGGATGGCAGGTATGCCATCCGCCAAGTTACGGCTTGGTGGGGCATGCCCCATACCTATACAGCACCGAGAGTTTGGCACTTTTCAGGGTTTCCTACAGAAGTAACCACAATGACCACAAACTCTCGGCCATTACATTAACATTAACTTCTGTATGTTTTGACCTCATGTAACGACACAGCATTAATGTACAACTTCACACATCCACACAATAAAGCCCCAAACTTGGGTTATTTTGCCGTTTTTCTCTTCTGCTTTTTCTTATTATTTTTCCTGCCTACCCAGAAACCCTCACTACCTGCCTCACTATCCCCATTGGATAACAACATCACATACCTGCTCTCCCAAGCTTATCGCCCAATAAAAACGCTTCAAACTAATGTTTTTTAATGTTAATGTAATTAATGGCTTGGTGTTTTCCAAGAAGCTACTGTGGTTAGAGTTGCTGTCTCTTGTACAGAGGATTGGGGGTTTGAGCCCAGCAGGGCACAAGTTTATTTTCGACAAAAACAATGTGCAACTTTTAAATACTTTTCATTTATTAGACTGTTAATATTTTCACAATAACAAACATATTTTTATTGCAAAGGAAAAAGACATTTCCAATATGAACTGTTTAATGTTTCACTTGTATTTCACTTGTACTACAGCGAAACGGTGAAAGTAAGACGACACCACTTCAAGTAACGTTACACAGTATGGAAACAAAATGTTCCATTTGCTGTGACGAATGGCCTATAGCTTATATCACATGGGACTAAAGCCCTTAGGTGTAAGGATCTGAGAATTGTGTGTTATTTGTATTTTTATTTTAAATTATTGTTATTCATTGCCATTCTGTATGTATTGTTTATTCTTAGTTTTTATCTGCCTTGATTATTTTTCGGTTTTGCCTAGTTGTCCCGTGTCTGCTTGTATACATCTGATCTCGCACTCCCTGTTTACGTCTCTGTAACGGCAGGGGTGTGTATAGTTACTAATCTCACTAATATATTAGAGCGCACATTTTCACGCTGTTCTGTCCTCAGCTGCATCTGATCTTCTCTCCCTGTTCTCTTAATCTATGCACGATTTCCTGAAACTCCAGGTCATCGGTTATCGTGTATCTGTATGGAATCCAGTCAGCGTTTTCCCTAGTTGTCTCCGTTATTGTTTCATTGTTCCCAATTGTTTTCAATTGTCTCTCGTTTTGATCCCCGCCTCTTCACACACCTGTTTCCCTTTGTGTCATTTGTACCGTGTGTATTTAAACCCTGTGTTAACTCAGTCTGTGTCAGAACGTTGATTTACTTATCCTGTGCCTGCGAGTTGTTAAAGCCAGAGATCTGCTAAATACTTCTGAGATAACCTTTGCCCGACTATTCTTTTGCCTAGCCCTTATCGGTCCTGTTTTTTATTACGGTTTTGATTACGCCTGTTTTTGACTATTCTCCTGCCTGATCCCCTGGTACTGTCTGACTTCTGATTCCCCGGTTCACGACTTTTGGATTGCCCCTGGTTACCCTTTTGGATTCTGTTTTTGTACCTCCCTGATTCTGATCTCCTGGCTTGACTCCTGCAAGTATAATAAACAACAAATTTTGCCTTATCCTGTGGTCTGCGTCTGGGTCCTACTTCCGAACGTAACATTAGGTGTACTGGTTACTGTCCAGCCTTAGTATGTGAAAGACTGGTGTTCAATCCCTGCCTGGTAGCCTACTAAAGTGTAATTTCATTTTGGACTCAATCAATGTGCACATGTTCTGGTTTTCTCAGACAATAATGTTTAACTTTATTGCAAAGACAAAAACATGTTCACAATATTAACTGTTCACTTGGAGCCTGTTAGTTAAACAATTCAGTCACTGGACAGTTATGCAATAGCTAACGTTATGGGAACAGGTAGCCTATTCCATAGCCATTTGTCAAGCAAAGACAAAAGTTTTAACGCAGAATATCATCTGGTTAACATTGCGTTGTTGCATTAATGTAAAAAATAAATGACTGTGCCATTGGCTACATGTCATCTCACTCAAATGCAGACAAAAAAATTTGTCTGTGTGGAGCCTACGCTGTGCTTTTGCGATCATGACTGACTCACAATGGAAAACGAACCTTCAACGCTCACCTCGGCCAACATTTCTTTATTATGTCTTCATTCATTTCTTCACTTCAGCTCTGTTCAGTTTATCCTTTTTCACACATAACACAATGTCACCATAAAATTAACTACTAGGAAAATTTATAATTTACGATAATACACTAAGAATTGGTAATAACCTACTATATATAAATAAATATTTATTTTATCACAAATCTTTGTTAAAAAATTAAATATTTTGTGACGGGTATATCCCACTCGTCAATATCTAGGAGTTATGATCATTTCATGAAGGCTATGATGTAACCTATTAATACATTTACTGCCTTCCCCACCACCAAAGCAAATACAATTTTTGGTACAAGCCTCATTTCACTCTTATCTGAAGATAAGCATGTTGGTGAGAATTCCCACAGCTAGGATGACCAGCATGGCGCATAGCGCTAACCCGCGGCGCAGAAACAGCTGCCTGGAAGAGAGCACGTCCCCCACTGTGGTGAGGGTCCCCCCGTGTCTCTCATGCTGCCCCTCCAGGTCTGACTTGAACTCCGAGGGGCTGTGCTCCCCAACATCGATGTCTGGAGTCTTTTCTGGAAGACCTAAACACACATAATCAACACTTTCATTCAGAGCCACCTCTGCATGTACCAGGGCCGGATGTGGGCAGGGGCACGGGGGGGCATTGCCACCCCCCGCAGATGCCTCTCCTGTTTCCCCAGCGCCCTGCTCCTTCTCCTCAAAATGACATAAATATTACGAACTTTAGTCACTTTTACTTACCGACTTTCACAGCCAAACATGTACCTGATCCAAGAAACGTTAAGAACATAACAGACCTGCATAATGTGACAGGCGTAGACTATTATATACCCTTAGTTCAACAAACAAATCAGGTTCACGGTTACTCACTTTAAAAATTTATAATAGCGCACAAGCATATCAAACTTATGCAGAGAATTTATTGCAAACACTTTTCATTAAATTCAAAAGAAAATATATTTAATGTTTTACCTCATCAACTTGATTGATTTTTGTAAATAATAATCCGCTAATTCCGAATTTGATACCAACACGTTCCAAAAAAGTTGGGACAGAGGCAAAAAAAAGACTGGGAAGTTCAAACAAGACTAGGCAAGCCTAGCTCAGCCCAGACACCTGTATGCAGCCAGTGAGGAACATGTGACAGGGCACGGCGGATAGTGGTCTGAAGCATGCAGGTTGGCCTGCATACGGAGGTGACGGAGTGCATCTGATTCTCAAACATGGGTGGGGCAGAGTATGTGAGTGGGAGCGAGCGAAGAGGGGAAGCGGATGTAATTTGATTAGAGTGATGAGCACTATTAGAACGTTACCATTCCACAAGCTCCAGTTTGATCCGGTACCGCTCAGCCTAGAATGTCTTGCTTCTGCCAAAAGTTTTAATTTCAACAGGGAAAGATGGTTTTGGAAATATTTTACAAAAGTCCCAGACAAAGGTTACGAGTGTAACATAAACTAAGAAAACTTCCTACTACAACCCTGTGCATTGCTTCAATATTGCAGTTAATACTGTGCCCTAAGCTCGCAAACTACGAGCTTTTTTAAATGGTACAGCGAGGGTTTTAAAATTATATTCACTGAATGTATTTATTTATTCTTTTCCTGTTTAGTCGCGGATCCCCAGGGGGCCACGGACCCCAGTTTGGGAACCCCTGCCCTAGTCCACACTGCTGTGTGTTTGAGTAATAGTGTACAGTAATGATTGTCTGTGCCTTGAATAATCAGCACAACTAAACTTTTACAGATTTATTTATACAGACTCCAAAGGCATCCTGCAACAATCACCCATCAAACAGGGAGCAAGACACATCTCCTACTAAACATTAGATATACCAAAGTCCCCAGTACATAGAGCAGATCCAAACAACAGGTGGAAGCTGGGGTGGTGGAGGGTGAGCAGAACTTTATTTAAAGCTGTGGCACAGCAGCGCAGTCAATAAGGAGCAAAGAACAGGTCTGACTCGCTTTTAAAAAGGGGCGCCCCATTAGTGATGTGTGCATGTGATTGAGTATGAGAACATGTGTTTACTGAGGCCAACCACTGGTCAGCTGCAGAAAGTTTCCACGTATTTCACTACGACCTTTGCTTCAAGCACTTAATGCACAACGCATCATTTCTGTCAGAACAACTCATGTATTGAATACGTATATGAATTTAAGTATACTGAATGTACAATTTTTGGTTTGGCACTGGATGGATCTGCTCTAGCATGCACTACCTATCAGACAGGGAGCATTAGTCCACAAATTCTCTTTTTGTGTATTTTGTTGTATTTTGTGTATCATGGAATAATGCTTTTGATGGGTCATATTTCTGTTTATGGTACAATTTCTAAATAAACCTTTAGAATTCTACAATACTGGAAATTGGCCATTGACTTAACAGAAATTTGTTAGCTACCTGATCACAGAACTCTGCTAATTCAATGTTCCATTGTTCAATGGTCAGAGTGTGTGCAAGGTTTCTAGCTGTCTCATACACTTACAATAAACCTCCACCATGCAGCAGAAACCGGGCGTAATAAATTAGATTATTTTTACCTAAAAGTCTGCAACCTTAGCAACAGCATACAGCTGACTTATAAAACCGGCAAATAACATTAATCTGCAGATTTTAAAAAAGTTTGTATTTGGAAAATATCTTAGTTACAACAACTTTAATCTAGCAAAACATTTTTGTGGTTAGAGGTGCAGTATTTATTCCGTTCGGAAATACGATATCATAGGCTAAATTAACATCAACAACATGCGGACTGCTTTGTTTGTCACTTCACAAAGCACGTTAATCTGGCTATGAAAAACCTTTTACAAGTTACATCTAACAAACTTTGTAGTATTTTTCTGATGTTCCCATGCATATCATGATGCGAATATGAAATGTAGGCCAACTATTTCCTTAGCTAGCCTGCACGTTAGGCTATTTAAATAGGCTACACTGCATCGTCTGCATGACCAAACCATTTTTAAAAAGCAAAACAGAGAGAGGCTGTTTTAGTCAATTGATACAAACAATACCACAATCAATCGTCACCAATTGCCTGATTGCTGACAGCTGTGCCGGCTCCCTAAACCACCCACGTTCACTCTCTCTCTTGCTAGCTGCGCCTAAAACCACCCTACCACAAAATGTTACGTTTCATTCGTAGGCTACCTGTTGATAATCCCTGGGATTTCATAAATAAATTTGAGTGAAATACTGACTGCGTTTATCCCGTGCGAATGCGTCACATGAAACTCGTCGGAGGATAATTCCTAAATCATATAAGGTCACCAGGTAGCCTAATACCCTAGTCCAGTGCGAATAGGCCATTTGACATCCCGGAGAACACAGAGGGCGACTTTAAGCGTGCAGCCTGAACGTCATCATAGTGGGAAGGAAGCTGTCAACTCCCTGCTCTGTTATCCCAATTTTCACTCTCGTTATTCCCCTAAATGCCAGCTCATGGCAACTGAAGAATCGCATCGATCAACCTCTCAGGAATGTCACGGTTTTCCGCACTAACGTTATTTTATTATGCGTGCACCTTCATCAATAATATGATCATTCTCAGACTCAATTTGCACGATTACACGACTGTCATGCTCCTTCGATTTTGCATGAATTTTAACAGACCTGAATTACGTAGCCTAAACAATGAAAGCAATCTCTCGCAAACATTGAACATCTCCTGTAGCAACACACTTGGATACAAAATAATAGGCTTTCCTTTAACCCTCCTGTTATCCTTGGGGTCAATTTGACCCCATTCAATGTTTGACGTATCTAAATAAATGGTTGACATTATTTTTTTTGCTTGTTATTTCATGACTTTTCCTAATTCAATGAGGACAAATGGGTAAACGTAAAATTAACATGATGATATGTTTTTAATGTCCTGTACACACTTTGTACGCATCAGTGTTCCTTGGGGTCAATTTGACCCCAGGCTACTTTAACTGTATAAAACATATAAAAATGTCAACATTTTACACATATTTGTTTTGATTGTTTAGGATGATATTGAAGTGACTATTATATGCAAATGTATAATCTTAAAAGGTCCCTAATCTTACATACCATACCTGCAGTGCGAGAACCACTTATAATGCACAGGGGGGAGGGGAGAATACCCACGAGAACTCTGATATTTCCAGCCAAATGGGGAGGGGGTGGGGTGTGCATATAACCCACATCGCGAGAACTCTGATATTCATGGTTCCTGCGAGGACATTGGCAGTTAGGGGAGGAGCTAACATATAAAAGCTTACATAGCAGCCTTCTAAACCATTTCTCTTGATTCTCTGTGTGGTTTCTCTTCATGTTCTCTGTCAATTGAAAATGACCTCGAAGAAAAGGTTTTCTGTCAGTGAAGTTTTGTCACAGCTCTTTGAAAGTGACATAGAAGAGAATGTGTCTGAGACAGAGGATAATGTTGAGGAGGATCCTGATTATGAGGCATCCTCCTCTGATGAGAATGAGACTTTTGGTGCAGATGCTCCTGTTGTCTCTCAACCACAAGCAGAGACGTTACTTTCCAAAAATGGAAAGTTATCATGGGGAAGTGGGGGTAATGTTTTATTTAAATGGTTATTTAGGTAGTCAACAAAGAAACATAAAGCACCTGAAACATAAATTTGGGTAACAGTTTTGATTATGATCATTTTCTGGAGGTTTAAACTGCTGGGGTCAAAATGACCCCAAGGATAAAGGGTGTAAAGTAAATTTGAGGATAACAGGAGGGTTAAACAACACACATGGCCAGCAATACATGCAATTCCGTTAGCAAGCTGCCTGTAACTAATCCACCTCGACGTAGGCTACTACGAGCATTTAACGTTAAAGCTGATTTACCGAGCCCACTCACTGGATAAGGTTGATAGGTGGCTTCGATCTCCCATCCGCCTTCACTTGCAATTTTTCTTCACAGTTTAAGGATTGAAAACTTTAATCCCGCAGAATGCGATCCATGATGTTTTCATTCACAGGTTCCATTTTCTTTCAAATGCAGCCAAATGAAATGGCAAAAGTTACGTTACAAAAATTGAGCTAGTTTAGGCTAACGTTAGCAATTAGCTAGCTATTAACACTACATGATAAGAAAATGTAACTATTTACAATACAAAACACCACAACCATAGAAATGTTATAAATTTCTCTCTCGCTCCCTTTCTCTCTCTAATAAAGTAACACAGTAATGGTCTACTCAAAATTAGATGATTATATTGCTGGACAGCTGAACTCTGAACGGTGTTCTGAATGGTTAGACATTATGTCAATCATCAGGATGAGAAAGAGCACCAGAACACGCATGATTGGAACTCGATTGAATACATTAGTGAGCCAGTGCTTCACGGGTGGGCTCAAAAACACGTCCTAATCCAGAATTATCCAATCATGTCTTATAAAGCCCCCCATTGATTGCCAATGGTCAAGTGAAGCAGACAGACACTGTGCCTCACTGAAGTTCCTTTTAAAAGTCAAAGAGTGATGCTGTGATGTTTTTCACAATACAAGCACAAAACTATATAAGAAGATACAAGGCATATTTTTTCTGCAAAGCACTATGCACTTCCCAAGGAATGTCGAAAATGGGTGATGATTCAATATTAAAGAAAGCCTATGTTGTGTGTGTGATTGTGTGATATGCATGTTCTTTTTCATCCCTTTTTTTGGTGAAGCACTGCTTCACCTGTTGTCTTATAGAAACCTCCTCTGCTGTGCACTTATCTGACAATTTCAGTAAGAAACCCAGAAGTAAAAACGTACAAGACATAGAGCGTATATGCATATCTACCCTACAAAAGCGGGTCATATTACAAACTACTCTCTTCTTATTTTAGTTAATTCTATCTTCATTCATAATAGACACTTTGTAACCATCGTCATACAATATTCTCAATAAAAATGAAAAATAAATAAAAATATTACGTACTACTTCCTCACTAGTTTGGAAAGTTTTGCAGAATTTTTTCGCACACTGCTTGCAAAGTGAGGGACTGGGCACACAGTAGACAGGGGTCTGAATGGACAAGGGACAGGGGATAGGTAACGGGTCGTATTCTGGCACAGCCTATGTATAAAAATGGCTACAATTGCTACACGGTTCACCTGATATGGATGTAAAAACCCTCAAATTAAAGCTGAAAGTCTTTAACCTCATAGCCACTGTTCCATTTAAAATCCAATGTACTGGAGTACAGAGCCAAAACAACAAAAATTGTGTCACTGTCCAAATACGGACTGCACTGTATATTTTATGGATGTACAGTCAAGCCGGAAAGTCTGCACACCCCTTTCACCTTCTCCACGTTTTATTACATTACAGACATATTCTACAATAGATTGAGTTAATTTTTTGTCTCAAAATTCTACACAAAATAGCCCATAATGACAAAGTGAAAACATGTTTTTAGAAATTTTTGCAAATGTATTAAAAATTGAAAACTGAAATCTCTCATTTACATAAGTATTCATACCCTTTGCATACCATTCATACACTTCCTGAAGTCTGTGAGCCATCAACATCAAAAGACTCTCGATATCTTATTTCCAGGTACTGTTACAAGCGATACTATAAGCTCTCTGCATTTGAATGGATCTCTATGGGAATTGGGGGGTGAGACTAGATTCAGCTGTAAATTACACTGGTACAGTATGGAACACATGGCTGGCTAAATGGCTGTAAGTCATCAAGGGTCTGAGCTATCGAACGAGCCCCAAAACATCATTCTGTTGCCAGATATGGAGTCGATGCGGATGGATCACTGCAAGGGTTAACTACAAAGGAGCAAGGATAACAAAGGAGCTTAAAACAACGTTAAATGATAAAAAGAGAGCCTTCCAATCAGGAGACAGAGTTGAGTCCAAATTGATTCAGGCCAGGCTGAATAGACAAATGAAGTATGCAAAAAGGGCCTATAAGAAGGAGGTGAAAAATCTGTTTCAAGGGGGGCAGCTGAGAGATGCGTGGAAAAGAATAAAGATCCTCTCAGGGATTTCTACTAAGCAGAATAACCCGAGCCCTCAGTCTAAAGAACACCGCAGTCAGTTTGCTGAATCCCTAAACATCTTTTACAGTAGATATGGCTTGCATGACTTTAAAGCAGAAAGGGATGATGTAATATCAGAAGTATTGTTTATAACAAAGGAGAGCAGCAACTTCAATATACAGGTGGAAGATGTTAGCAGGGTGCGAAAAAGGGTGAAGTTGAACAAAGCCATCGGTGAGCAATCATGTTCTACAATCATGTCATAAACAACTGGCGCAGGTTTTCTGTGACCTGTTCAACCGCTCACTCGAGAAGAACATAGTTCCACCACTATGGAAGACATCAATTATCTTCCCTGTGCCAAAGAAGGCCAACCCATCTGCACCCAATGACCTGTCGCATTAACACCTGTTATAATGAAGTGTTTGAAAGCCTGGTGCTCTCACATGTCCAAAAGATTGTGCAGAGCATAGTAGACCCTCTACAGTTCGCCTACCAACAGAACAGAGGAGTTTATGATGCTCTCCTGACACTGCTTCACCTGGTCCAATCCCATCTGGACACACCAAAGTCCTAGACTGGTGTTTGTAGACTCACCACAAAGCTCGGTAGTTTCTCCAGTGTTATTCACACTGATGATACACCGATGACTGCCAAAGCAACTGTCCTGAGATCACGTTCATCAAGTACTCAGATGATACAGTAATTGTGGACTCATCCAACTCTGATGACAAGCTTCAATCTGCTGTCAGCCATTTCCAACAGTGGTGTGAAGTCAATTTCTTGGACTTGAATGTGGGGAAGACTAAAATCGACTTCCAGCGTGAGCCGTCCCCG
>JAKUDI010000173.1:0-10017 GCA_022702515.1 Ilyophis sp. 1 JC-2022 | reverse complement strand
CCGGGCCCAAGATTGGCACTAGCCACTAGGCATTTTCTGTTTTTCTGTACGCAGTATTTTTATATTGTAGAGCGCTGAGGGTGCCAGATGCACTTTACCAAACAACGCCAAAAACAAAGCCTCAGGTCGTAGATGTGAATCATTCTTTTCACGTTTTCTAATCTATGACAGGATTATTTTCATTTTTAATAACAAAACTTTAATTCTAATAATTACACGCCCTTAAAATGTGTTTGTTTGCGCATAACTGAGTTATTTTTTTTGCCTCTATCTTTGTGAATTTACTTTTTGCACCCAGAGCCATTTTGACACCCAGCATCCGTTCACCTTACTTTACCCCGGTGGAGCCTCCTCCCCTCCATTTTGCCTGTCTGCTGTGCTGAGAAACACAAAGGCTGGGATTCAACCAAGTTTTCCCTCTAACTTTAACTAACAACGAAAAGCAAGAATTACGTATTGCTTTTTCTTCACAAACACAGTTTGGCGAGTACAGAGCCATCACTAAAACTAACTTGGGTAACTTGTACTTGTAATGTACTTGAAAGTCAACAAAAAGGACTCATGTTGACGGAATACAGGCCAGTGTCACTATAAGACACAAACAAAAAGTCAGTATGAGGTCAGTGCAAGAGAAGGATTATGCATTAACAGTCCTTCCCATAACATTACATAACAGGCATTTAGCAGACGCCCTTATCTGGAGCGAATTACACAACCTTTACATAGTAATCATGTATACAGCTGGATAAAGAGATGATGCCCTGTTCCAGAATGGATTGATTGATTGATTGAGGGATTGATCCTCCTTCTCCATGTTTTGTAATACCTCTATCAGGTGATTAACCGTTACAACCAGGAGTGTCTGTAACCTCTTTAAATATGTTTGATATCTGCTTTTCAATATACAGCGCCCTCCATAATGTTTGGAACAAAGACATATTTTTTTCTTGATTTGGCTCTGTACTCCACAATTTTAGATTTATAATTAAACAAATCACATGTGGTTAAAGTGCACAGTATCAGCTTTTATAAGGGTATTCTTATACATTTTGTTTTCACCATGTAGAAATTAAAGCAATTTTTATACAGAGCCCCCCAATTTCAGGGCACCATAATGGTTGGGACAAATGGCTTCACAGGTGTTTCTGATTAATCCGTGGTGTTAAATCCCTTTCTTAGTGCAAGTATGAGAGTTTCAGTATCTAGCCTTGACTTTAGGCTTTTGATTTTCTTTGGATTCTGTTATTGACGTTTGTCAACATGAGGACCAGATTTGTGCCAGTGAAAGTCAAGGAAGCCATTATGAGGCTGAGAAAAAAACAAAAAAAACAAACAATCAAAGACATAGCCCAAACCTGAGACTTACCAAAATCAACTGTTTGGAACATCATTAAGACGAAAGGGAGCGCTGGTGAGCTCAGTAATCAATTTCAAAGCAAATGCCTCCAAGCTATTTGGATGGCGCCTCATCCTACAGCAAGATAATTATCCCAAACATACTGCAAAAGCAACATGCGATTCATATGCTGAAGAGAAAACTTCAACTAGCCCCCAAAACAAGCAGGAGCTGAAGATGGCTGTAGTACAGGCCTGGCAGAGCATCACCAGAGAAGATACTCAGCACCTGGTGATGTCTATGGGTCACAGACTTCAAGCAGTCATCGCATGGAAAGGATATGCGACAAACTACTTTAATTTCCAAAACATAATAAACATTAATATGTCCCAAACATTATGGTGCCCTTGTTACGTTTCTGTCATATTTATGCCACGTTTCATGTTTAGTGTTTGTCACAGTTTACTTTCTGTTCATGTCATGCTTGTTTTCTGTTTATGTTATGATGCAGTTAATTGTTAGCATACACATTTCCGTGTTTTTCCGCAGCCTTGCATTCATGCTGTTTCTTTCTCTTGCTGTCACTCACGCTTCCCTAATTATTTCATTTTCCCGTGTCAATTTACTAATCTACTAACATTAGATCAGGATTGGGTAATACTAACTCTCTAACCATGTTTACCTTACGTTTCTCGTGCATGTCATTTACTAATTTACTAATGTCAGGTCTAGGATAGGATAACTACTAACGATTTACTAATTGCCTTGTTACGTGTCTCATTTTCTCAAGCTGTTGCTGTTTCCTGCTGCTCTCAAGCTAAGTGTCTGCACCTGTCTACACCTGCATATAAGATCAGTGTTCATGTCATGTCTTTGTGAAATTGTTGCCTTTAGTTTACTACTGTCACTTTTGAGCGGTTTCCATTGTTTTGACTACCGTTATTGATCTAGCCTGTTTACTGACCATCGTTACTGCCTGCCTATTGTTTCCACTGCCTGTTTTTGACCACGAGTTTTGCCTGCTGTCTGTTTTGTACCTCTGCCCCGCGGATAGGACTTCGGTCTGACTCCTGCTACGCCCCACGACTACGAACTTTGCTTTACCCCTGTATTGTACTTCTGCTCCGCTGACAGCTACTCTGGTTAATGAACTTGTGCACGGATACCGATTTCGAGACTGCCTTCTCCCTCGGTACTGTATCTTTGGTCTGGCTGGATTTATTGGTTTTTGGACTTTGCTTGTGTGACTACGATTTTGGATTTCCCCATAATAAAGCCCTTGCGGGTATTTATTATTATGCCAGTGTTCTGAGTCGTGCATTACGGGTCCAACCCACACACATCCGTCTCAGCCCTGAAATTGGGGCTACATATAAAAAGTGAAGTCACCTAAAATGTATAAAAATACTCTAATAAAAACAGAGAACCTGCACTTTAACCGCATGTGAATTATTTGTTTACAAATCTAAAATTGTGGAGTACAGAGGCAAATCAAGAAAAAATATGTCTGTGTGCCAAACATTATGGAGGGCACTGTATGTACACTACTGTATGGACTACATTTATGAACTACTTCATAAATACCAGGCCAAATACCACACTGGGCTTTCATGTTGCTTTTGTGCATTCGACAAAGCCCAAGGCTGTACTGTGCTGTACTACACAAAGGGGATTTGTGGAAGAAGGAAAATACATGAGCAAACCGTGTAATGTTTTATTCAGACCACTGTAATTAAATTGTGTCTTTTATAACTCATGTGTAATGCATTTTCACAAGTTATTGGCTCTCAGTTGAGGCTTAATTTCTTTTGTGTTTGAATTTCAAACAAAGGAAAATGTGTTGAAGTTATATGCTTTCGGTTATTTAAGGATTGAATGCGCAAATCCCACACCTTCAAGACTAGATGCAAAGTCATGGTCATATGACACAGATTTAACGGTGTCTGTCAAGAACAAAATGCACACACATTTATCAGAAGGAACATTGTAAGCCAATGTCCTCTCCAATATGCCAAGCTGTGTGGCATGCTACTAAGCATAGACTCCCCTAATCTGCTCACCTCCAATGCACATTCATAGCCATGTCTCACTGTCTCTGGGGTAGCAGCAGCTGTGTGATGTTCTGTTATTATGTATGTCTGTTTGTTTATTATTATCATTCATCATTGCATTCCCCTCTGTTCGTGGGTTGTCTGAGTCGCATTCGTGTGTTTGTTTACCCTGTCTCGTGTATGCACTGTTTAGGTGACTTCGGGATTTCCGAGGGTTTCGTGTTCTGCTACTTCCTGGTTTCCCTTACGCTAAATGTATAGATTACTAACTCGTGCTAACAATCACTCGGGTGGTTTATTAATTAAATGCACTTACTAAACCTATTAACATAAATGTCTACTAACGAACTAACGGTCTGTCTTATAGTTAGGTATTAACAAGATTAACCAGTTTGTCCGCGATCTCTTATTCGCCCCAGCTGTTTGTATGTAGTTTCACCTCTCGTGATTACTGAGCACACTCCGCTCCACTTCGAGCCCGTTGTTTGTTATGCATGTTTCCGAGTCCCTTCCATGTCTTTGTTATGTTTACGTGATTGTTTCATTTCTACCTCATGTGTTAAACCTCACGTAGTTTGTTACCCCTCCCTTTCCTATACGTATATATAGACCCACAAATCTGTTTGTTCCCTGTCAGAACGTACCCATTATTTCCTGAGCCTGAGAATTAGAAAGCCAGTGACTTATTGCATACCTGAGACAACCTTTTCCGTACGACCCGAGATAGCCTACCGTTTTTGTACCTCTGCCTTTGATTTCTGGTTTTTCGACTTTTGATTGTTTTTGACTTTGCCTTGCCTGCCGATTTTGTAACTCTGCCTCTGATTTCCGGTTTTCGACTTTAGCTTCCTAACTACTCTTTGCATTCCGTTTTTGTACTGTACATTTTGATATCCTGGCCTTTTGACCTCACCTTCTGAAAAATACCTCGTTCTTGCTATATCCTTGTCTGCTATTGGGTCTCTGTGTCTGAAACGTAACAGTACGTTCTGACCAGAGATGGACCCAGCAGACAGCTCCCGGGTGAACTACGCCCTCGAGCAGCAGGGTGCCATGCTGGGTCGCCACCAGACCCAGTTGGATTCAGTTTCGCAGCATCTGCAAAACCTCACCCTCTGTGTTACGCAGCTGACATCTACGCTCCAGGCACTTCAGCCTGGCCACGCTCCCCAGCAACCTTCTGTTCCTGTTCCGGTTCCTGCTCCTGCTCCTGCTCCCTCAGCACCCCCTCCTGTTCCGGTCCGGGAACCTCGTCTTCCCCCGCCGGAGAGATACTCCGGAGAACCTGGCGGTTGTCGGCCCTTCCTCACCCAGTGCCAGCTCGTCTTCCACCTGCAGCCTACCACCTTCCCCACTGAGCTCTCCCGGGTGGCTTATATCATCACGCAGCTATCTGGTCGAGCCAAGAAGTGGGGAACGGCGGCCTGGGAGGAGGGTCTTCCGTGCGTCCAGACCTCAGACGGGTTCGCGGAGGAGATGAAGAGGGTCTTCGACCGTTCCAAACACGGGCATGAGGCGGCAAGGGAGATGCTGATGATGCGCCAGGGCAATCTCTCTGTATCGGATTTCGCCATTGAATTCCAGACATTGGCGACGTCCAGCAGATGGGAGAGCAGGGCGCTGTACGACGCATTTCTCATGGGACTGGCGGAACGGATTAAGGACGAGCTGCTGACTCGTAATCTTCCGGAGAACCTGGAGGACCTCATCGCGCTCGCCATCCGCGTTGACCATCGCCTTCAGGACCGCAGCAGGTTTCGTCAGCAGGCTACTTCTAATCAGGGGGCCCCCTGGAGATCCCACATCAACGATCCATCCATTGCCACCAAGAAACCGCCGTCCCGGGCACCAGAGACGGAGGCCATGGAGGTGGATCGTACTCGCCTGTCGAAGGAGGAACGTGATCGGAGGATGAGTTCCAGAGCCTGCCTCTACTGTGGCCAACCGGGTCACTTTGTTGCCAAGTGCCCGGTAAAAGCCAACGCCCGCTAGTGACCAGAGGAGCACTAGTGGGCGTTATTCCAATTGATCACTCCTCTAGGAACCGCACCTGCCTTCCTGTGACGCTCGAGTGGGCAGATCAAGCGAGGAGGACATCCGCCCTCGTCGATTCTGGAGCGGAGGAGAGCTTTCTGGACGCTGGGATGGCGTCCAGATGGGGAGTTCCTCTCCTCAAGCTGTCACACCCACTAGCCGCCGAGTCCCTCAGCGGCCAGAGATTCGCCAGCATAAACCACATCACCGCCCCACTCAAGCTGCGGATCTCAGGCAACCATCGGGAGGAGCTTCAGCTCCACATCATCGATTCTCCCCACTCACCCATTATCCTGGGACACCCCTGGCTGGTCAAGCACAACCCCACGTTCGAGTGGTCGACACATGAGATTTTGGGCTGGAGCCCACTCTGTTCATCTCATTGTCTCCGAGAAGCCCACTCTCCCCTTCCGAGCCCCCCCTCTTCCGAGATGTGCGAGGACCTGTCCCGTATCCCTTCCGAGTACCTGGACCTCAAGGAGGTGTTCAGCAAGTCCCGAGCCGTTAATCTGCCTCCTCACCGTCCCTATGACTGTGCCATTGAGCTGCAACCTAGCGCAGTCCCTCCGAGAGGGCGAGTCTTCTCCCTCTCCCGTCCCGAGCACGAAGCCATGGAAAAGTATCTGCGGGAGTCTCTGGCGGCAGGAGTAATTAGACCTTCCTCCTCGCCCGCGGGAGCGGGGTTCTTCTTCGTGGGTAAGAAGGATGGTTCCCTGAGGCCCTGCATCGATTACCGGGGTCTTAATGACCTCACTATCAAGAACCGCTACCCACTCCCTCTCATGGCTTCTGCGTTCGAACTGCTCCAGGGGGCGTCCATATTCACCAAATTGGACCTCCGCAACGCGTACCACCTGGTACGTATCCGTGATGGGGATGAGTGGAAAACGGCCTTTAACACGCCCACGGGCCACTGGGAATATCTGGTGATGCCATTCGGCCTCACGAACGCCCCTGGCGTCTTCCAGAAACTGGTCAATGACGTGCTCGGCGACCTACTCAACAGGGTCGTTTTTGTTTATCTGGACGATATCCTGATATTTTCCAAGACCAAGGCCGAGCACGTCACCCATGTCCGCCAGGTGTTGAGACGCCTCCTGGAAAATAGACTGTTTGTCAAGGCTGAGAAGTGTGACTTCCATTGTTCCACCACGACCTTCTTGGGGTACATCATCTCCGCAGGGAGTCTGAGCATGGACCCCGAGAAGGTCAAAGCCGTCATGGAATGGCCCCAGCCTGAGACCCGGAAGGACCTTCAACGCTTCCTAGGATTCGCCAATTTCTATCGGCGTTTCATCCGAGGATACAGCTCATTGGCGGCTCCACTCACTGCTCTCACCTCTACCAAGACGTCGTTCGCATGGAATCCTCGAGCCGGGACAGCGTTTAAGGAGCTGAAAGATCGCTTCACCACCGCCCCCATCCTGATCCACCCTGACCCTAAGGCCCAGTTCATCGTGGAGGTTGACGCCTCCAATGTCGGAGTAGGGGCGGTGCTGTCCCAACGGTCCGCTAAGGACAACAAGGTGCACCCTTGTGCATACCTTTCCCATCGCCTCACCCCTACGGAGGCAAACTATGACATCGGCAACCGGGAGCTCCTGGCAGTCAAGATGGCTCTGGAGGAATGGAGGCACTGGCTAGAGGGAGCTCAAGAACCTTTCTTGGTCTGGACCGATCATAAGAACTTGGAGTACTTGCAGACAGCCAAGAGACTTAACTCTCGTCAAGCCCGCTGGGCTTTATTCTTTACCCGCTTCCACTTTGTGCTCGCCTACAGACCGGGATCCAAGAATGTTAAACCCGATGCACTGTCCCGCAGATTCGACACACCTACCAAGCAGGAGGACCCTGACACCATCCTTCCGGTTAGCTGCTTCGTCCATGCCATTGAGTTTGACGTAGAAACCACCGTTCTCAACGCACTCAATGGCGAATCAGGTCCCAGTGGTTGCCCGACTAACAGACTGTATGTTCCCGAGGCAGTCCGGACCAACGTCCTGCAGTGGGGTCACTCCTCCAATCTGTCCTGCCACCCAGGGGTCACCAGGACACTCACGTTCATCCAGCGACGGTTCTGGTGGCCCCACATGAAGGAGGAAATTAAGGACTTTGTCGCTGCCTGCTCAGTCTGTGCCCAGAATAAGGTACCACACACACACCCTGCAGGATTACTTCAACCCCTCCCTATTCCTCACCGCCCCTGGTCACATATCGCACTAGATTTCATCACTGGTTTACCCCCTTCTAATAATTACACCACAATCCTCACCACTGTCGACAGATTCTCTAAAGCCGTTCACTTTATTCCCCTCACGAAACTCCCCTCCGCCAAGGAAACGGCATCCATCCTAGTTCAACATATTATTAGATTACACGGCATCCCCACAGATATAGTTTCAGATCGAGGTCCACAGTTCACAGCTAGGTTCTGGAAAGCTTTTTGCACTCTCTTAGGCACCACTGTTAGTCTGTCATCAGGTTTTCACCCCCAGAGTAATGGCCAGACTGAGCGGGCTAATCAAGTCATAGAAACAGTTCTACGGTGTCTATGCTCTAGAAACCCCACATCTTAGAGTCACCAACTACCTTGGGCCGAATATGCTATAAATTCTCACACCTCCTCTGCCTCTAAACTATCCCCTTTCGAGTGTTGTTTAGGCTACCAGCCACCTCTGTTCCCGAGCCAGGAGGAGGAGGTGGGAGTTCCGTCGGCCGAAGCCTTCATCCGGCGCTGCATCCGCACCTGGAAGACTACCCGTCAGAATCTGCTTCGTGCCAGCGCCAGGATGAGGGTAACGGCCGACCGGCGTCGGTCCAAGGCACCCCAGTATCGGCTGGGGCAACGGGTGTGGCTCACGACACGGGACATTCCCCTCAAAGTGGACTCTCGCAAGTTGGCACCTCGTTACATTGGGCCCTACACCATCACCAAGGTTTTGAGCCCCACAGCCGTGAGACTCAAGTTGCCGGTCACCATGCGTCGGATCCACCCGACTTTCCACGTCTCACGGCTCAAACCGGTAGTCACCCACCCCCTTTGTCCCGCCCCTGATGCCCCCCCTCCCCCCGTCTCATCGATGGAGGCGATGCGTATACTGTACGTAAACTTTTGAACTGCCGTCGTCGGGGTCGGGGCCTCCAGTACTTGGTTGACTGGGAGGGCTACGGCCCCGAGGAGAGAAGTTGGATTCCCACCAGTTTTATACTGGATAAGACTGTCATTAAGGACTTCCACAAGAACCATCCTGTGCCACCTGTTAAAGCACCAAGAGGTGCTTCTTAGGGGGGAGGGTACTGTGATGTTCTGTTATTATGTATGTCTGTTTGTTTATTATTATCATTCATCATTGCATTCCCCTCTGTTCGTGGGTTGTCTGAGTCGCATTCGTGTGTTTGTTTACCCTGTCTCGTGTATGCACTGTTTAGGTGACTTCGGGATTTCCGAGGGTTTCGTGTTCTGCTACTTCCTGGTTTCCCTTACGCTAAATGTATAGATTACTAACTCGTGCTAACAATCACTCGGGTGGTTTATTAATTAAATGCACTTACTAAACCTATTAACATAAATGTCTACTAACGAACTAACGGTCTGTCTTATAGTTAGGTATTAACAAGATTAACCAGTTTGTCCGCGATCTCTTATTCGCCCCAGCTGTTTGTATGTAGTTTCACCTCTCGTGATTACTGAGCACACTCCGCTCCACTTCGAGCCCGTTGTTTGTTATGCATGTTTCCGAGTCCCTTCCATGTCTTTGTTATGTTTACGTGATTGTTTCATTTCTACCTCATGTGTTAAACCTCACGTAGTTTGTTACCCCTCCCTTTCCTATACGTATATATAGACCCACAAATCTGTTTGTTCCCTGTCAGAACGTACCCATTATTTCCTGAGCCTGAGAATTAGAAAGCCAGTGACTTATTGCATACCTGAGACAACCTTTTCCGTACGACCCGAGATAGCCTGCCGATTTTGTTTGTTTGCCATTTGGTTTCGACTTTGATTGTTTTTGACTTAGCCTTTGCCTACCGTTTTTGTACCTCTGCCTTTGATTTCTGGTTTTTCGACTTTTGATTGTTTTTGACTTTGCCTTGCCTGCCGATTTTGTAACTCTGCCTCTGATTTCCGGTTTTCGACTTTAGCTTCCTAACTACTCTTTGCATTCCGTTTTTGTACTGTACATTTTGATATCCTGGCTTTTTGACCTCACCTTCTGAAATAAACCTCGTTCTTGCTATATCCTTGTCTGCTATTGGGTCTCTGTGTCTGAAACATAACACATATAGGCTTCCAGGCGTCATCACTGAGAGATATGCCAACCCCTCTGATCTGTGTAAGCTCCTTCCCGTAGCATTGTGTGGACTGTAGGGTGTAAAATAGCCACTGGTTTGCAGATGGAGTGCATCACAGGAGAGCACACATTTCAGCTAAAGTAATTCTTGTGAGAAAGTAATCACTCACAAGGTAGTTACTGATACTGAAGTAACTGGGGGATAATATCTAAAAACAAAACAAAACAAAAACCCCTCCTATAACATTGGCCGGTTTGGTTTTATTTATGTTGAACTGCTTGGCAGGCCACACCTGTCACTTTT
>JAKUDI010001729.1:0-20922 GCA_022702515.1 Ilyophis sp. 1 JC-2022 | reverse complement strand
ATATTTTACCTTACTTTATTTATGGCAGTAGGCTACTGGTTTCTTTAATATATATATTAAAGATAATATATTGTAAATATCTATAATAATAATGTCACTTGTTCACTGTTTTGATGTTAACTGTTTTATTTTGTGGGTTATTTTCAGTAAAAGAAAAATGTGAAAACAAAAGTGTGAGTGCATGTTATTGGTAGTGAATAAACTGTGATGCAAGGGGGCGCCAGATAAAATCCTGCCTAGGGCAGCCAATTGGTCAGAGCCGGCCCTGCTTACAGACAGGTGTGAGGTCCTGTGTTCTAGCACGAGAGGCAATTGATTACACAAAATAAATCTCGAAGAGAAACTAGAGTACAGAACCAAAATAACAAAAAAATGTGTCACTGTCCAATGAATTATGGTGCTCACTGTATGTTGTTTTCAGAGACTTAGACGTTACCTAGACAGGCAGTTCTTTTTTTCATTCAAGGGGAACCAACGGGAAGTACACATTTTCAGAAGCAGTTCTGCTTGTACCACATTTTAAAACAACAAATATATAATTATTTAAAATATATATACAGTACTGCTGAAAGTTTGTGAACCCTTTAGAATTTTCTGTATATCTGCATAAATTCAATCTAAAATATGATCACATCAAGTCCTAAAACCCAGCTCAAAAAAACCCACAAAAAACATTATTCTTTTATAATTCATTTATTGAGCAAAATTATCCATGATGTTAACTGTTTTATTTTGTGGGTTATTTTCAGTAAAAGAAAAATGTGAAAACAAAAGTGTGAGTGCATGTTATTGGTAGTGAATAAACTGTGATGCAAGGGGGCGCCAGATAAAATCTTGCCTAGGGCAGCCAATTGGTCAGAGCCGGCCCTGCTTACAGGCAGGTGTGAGGTCCTGTGTTCTAGCACGAGAGGCAATTGATTACACAAAATAAATCTCTGCTTTTATTTCTACGTAAGCAAAATGCGACAGAATTTTTAAGCAAGCAAAAAGAGACCTAGCTGCCAAAAGTGACAGAGCTGACACTACAGGAAAACTACGCAAACTGTGTCCAACTAAGTGGGCTGTCAGGGTCCAATCAGTGAAGGCACTTATGCGGCATTACATACCTGTACAGAATACTCTGGGGACCATTGGATCTTCAGACAAGACCGAAAGTGGCAGTTTTAAGTTTTAAGTTTCTTTTTGGACTTAGTGTCTGCCAGAAGACACTAGAACCAGTCGAGGGACTTAGCGCTATTTTGCAACACCCACAATTGTCAATTGCAGAGGAAAAAATGTCAGCTTCCAAAACCACAGGAATACTGTCTGCTATACGCTCAGAACCAGAGTTTGATGCGCTGTGCCATGACTGTCTGAGAAAGACCATAGACCTAGATGTTGCGGAGCCACAGCTTCCCAGGCAAATTCGTCCACCAAGGAAGAAGGATGACACGGCTGATACGGCACACACTTTCAGAACACCCAAAGAACACTTCAGACGAAGTTACTTTCAGATGATCGATGTGCTTATTGGACAGATTGTAGTCAGGTTTGACCAGAAGAGCTTCCAGATGTTACAGACAACTGAGAACCTTCTGCTGTCTGCAACCAAACCAATCGGATGTTCAAAACAGGATTTTTGCATAAAGAAAATAGGGAGTGTTCACACAATGAAAAGTGACAAAAGAAGGAACACATAACTTGGAAAAAAAAATTTAAGTTGTGGAATATTAGCCGGAAAGAAAAACAACAAAAAATATCATTAAAAGATACAGGATAATATTGATTTGAGTTTGAGAAAAATAAAAATAAAATGGGGATTCTGCACAGTAACATGAATTTGAGGTGAAAATTAAATGTACTATGAAATAACAGGATAATATTGATGTGAATTGTTACACTGGAACAGTATGGAACACATGGTTGGCTAAATGGCTGTAAGTCATCAAGAGTCTGAGGCATCAAACGAGCCTCAAACCATCACTCTGCTGCCAGATATGCAGTAAATATGGATGGATCACTTGAAGGGTTTCTTCTCCTGACTTATTTTTCCATAGAGTTCAATAGGAAAATTTGTCAGGAGAAACAACCCTTAAAGTGACCCGTCGATATCTACTGCATATCTGGCAGCAGGGTAATGGTTTAAGGCTTGTTTGATAGCCTACATCAGACCCTTGATGACTTAGAGCAGGGGTCACCAACCTTTTTGAAACTGAGAGCTACTTCAAGGGTACTGAGTAGTACGGAGGGCTACTTGTTTGATACAAACTTCCTGAATAACATAAAGTTGCACAGATCACCTTTTAATAATAATAATATATGTGAAGAGACTTGGATATTATTACTTCCTTTTATTGCCCTGTTTAATACTTTATTAGACAACAGCGCCCTCTTCTGGTGAAACTAAAGTTTTACGGGACAATTTTTATTTAGACAGATCTCCATGGTGATTAGTGCTATTTTTAGAACATGCCTCGTGGGCGACACACGTGGTCCCTGCGGGCTACCAGGTGCCCGCGGGCACCATGTTGGCTACCTCTAAGTCTTAGAGCCATTTAGCCAACCATGTATTCCATACTGTTCAAGCATAATTTACAGCTAAATATAGTCCCACCCCCCAATTCCCTTAGAGAGCCATTCAAATGCAGAGAGGTTATATTATCGCTTGTAAGACAACCTGAAAATAAGATATCAAGAGTCTTTTGATATTGTTGGGTCACAGACATCAGGAAGTCAAGGCATGCAAAAGATGTGCGACCAAATATTAACCAAAAATTATTACTTTATTCTACATTATGTTAAACTGTCCAATATTTGTTGATGCTCAAAAATGGGGAGGGGGGGGGGGACTATGTACAAAAGGTTCTATTATTTCTAAACGGTTAATCCGATATGGATGAAAACACCCTCTAATTAAAGCTGACAGTCTGCGCTTCAACCTCATTGTCATTGTATCATTTCAAACTCAAAGTGCTAGAGTACACTTAATAACAAAAAAATGTGCCACGGTCCAATGAATTATGGTGCTCACTGTATGTGTTGAAATTGTAGCCTACTATTTATTATGGCCATATAGTCAAGGTTTTTTCCTGTTAGATTTTTTTCCTGTTATGTTTACTTTGTAAGGCAAATTGAAAAACCCAGCTTAACATTGCTGGGCTGTCTGCTCAATAGTTAATCCATTTTGTTCTGTCTTGGGGCAATGTTAATATCCCTTCTAGCACAGTTTACCCAAGGTGGTTATCCGCATTCAGCGATCTATATGTCTATACTAAACACAGCCCCAGGAGTCTGGGTAAAAGCCGTTACTCTGGAACCCTCTTTTTTAAAGGAAGGTAAAAAAAAACTACATTTGTGTATCCGGAATTGCATTAGCTACAGTTCCTTCTCGGATTGTTGGAACCCTTGGTAAAGAGGAGCAAAATAGGCTAATATAAAATGTCATTGTTTGTCAGCTTGATCTTGCACTCAACATGGGAGAGAAATCTAACCTTTGAGGTGAAATTGTTAGAATAGATAATGAGCGAAAACTTGGAATTATCTCAGGTCCCTTGCTATGTGTTCTCCCACCTCATCAAACATTAAATGAGTAAATTTTGTGAAACTCAGTACTAGAGTACAGAACCAAAATAACAAAAAAATGTGTCACTGTCCAATGAATTATGGTGCTCACTGTATGTTGTTTTCAGAGACTTAGACGTTACCTAGACAGGCAGTTCTTTTTTTCATTCAAGGGGAACCAACGGGAAGTACACATTTTCAGAAGCAGTTCTGCTTGTACCACATTTTAAAACAACAAATATATAATTATTTAAAATATATATACAGTACTGCTGAAAGTTTGTGAACCCTTTAGAATTTTCTGTATATCTGCATAAATTCAATCTAAAATATGATCACATCAAGTCCTAAAACCCAGCTCAAAAAAACCCACAAAAAACATTATTCTTTTATAATTCATTTATTGAGCAAAATTATCCATGATGTTAACTGTTTTATTTTGTGGGTTATTTTCAGTAAAAGAAAAATGTGAAAACAAAAGTGTGAGTGCATGTTATTGGTAGTGAATAAACTGTGATGCAAGGGGGCGCCAGATAAAATCTTGCCTAGGGCAGCCAATTGGTCAGAGCCGGCCCTGCTTACAGGCAGGTGTGAGGTCCTGTGTTCTAGCACGAGAGGCAATTGATTACACAAAATAAATCTCTGCTTTTATTTCTACGTAAGCAAAATGCGACAGAATTTTTAAGCAAGCAAAAAGAGACCTAGCTGCCAAAAGTGACAAGAGCTGACACTACAGGAAAACTACGCAAACTGTGTCCAACTAAGTGGGCTGTCAGGGTCCAATCAGTGAAGGCACTTATGCGGCATTACATACCTGTACAGAATACTCTGGGGACCATTGGATCTTCAGACAAGACCGAAAGTGGCAGTTTTAAGTTTTAAGTTTCTTTTTGGACTTAGTGTCTGCCAGAAGACACTAGAACCAGTCGAGGGACTTAGCGCTATTTTGCAACACCCACAATTGTCAATTGCAGAGGAAAAAATGTCAGCTTCCAAAACCACAGGAATACTGTCTGCTATACGCTCAGAACCAGAGTTTGATGCGCTGTGCCATGACTGTCTGAGAAAGACCATAGACCTAGATGTTGCGGAGCCACAGCTTCCCAGGCAAATTCGTCCACCAAGGAAGAAGGATGACACGGCTGATACGGCACACACTTTCAGAACACCCAAAGAACACTTCAGACGAAGTTACTTTCAGATGATCGATGTGCTTATTGGACAGATTGTAGTCAGGTTTGACCAGAAGAGCTTCCAGATGTTACAGACAACTGAGAACCTTCTGCTGTCTGCAACCAAACCAATCGGATGTTCAAAACAGGATTTTTGCATAAAGAAAATAGGGAGTGTTCACACAATGAAAAGTGACAAAAGAAGGAACACATAACTTGGAAAAAAAAATTTAAGTTGTGGAATATTAGCCGGAAAGAAAAACAACAAAAAATATCATTAAAAGATACAGGATAATATTGATTTGAGTTTGAGAAAAATAAAAATAAAATGGGGATTCTGCACAGTAACATGAATTTGAGGTGAAAATTAAATGTACTATGAAATAACAGGATAATATTGATGTGAATTGTTACACTGGAACAGTATGGAACACATGGTTGGCTAAATGGCTGTAAGTCATCAAGAGTCTGAGGCATCAAACGAGCCTCAAACCATCACTCTGCTGCCAGATATGCAGTAAATATGGATGGATCACTTGAAGGGTTTCTTCTCCTGACTTATTTTTCCATAGAGTTCAATAGGAAAATTTGTCAGGAGAAACAACCCTTAAAGTGACCCGTCGATATCTACTGCATATCTGGCAGCAGGGTAATGGTTTAAGGCTTGTTTGATAGCCTACATCAGACCCTTGATGACTTAGAGCAGGGGTCACCAACCTTTTTGAAACTGAGAGCTACTTCAAGGGTACTGAGTAGTACGGAGGGCTACTTGTTTGATACAAACTTCCTGAATAACATAAAGTTGCACAGATCACCTTTTAATAATAATAATATATGTGAAGAGACTTGGATATTATTACTTCCTTTTATTGCCCTGTTTAATACTTTATTAGACAACAGCGCCCTCTTCTGGTGAAACTAAAGTTTTACGGGACAATTTTTATTTAGACAGATCTCCATGGTGATTAGTGCTATTTTTAGAACATGCCTCGTGGGCGACACACGTGGTCCCTGCGGGCTACCAGGTGCCCGCGGGCACCATGTTGGCTACCTCTAAGTCTTAGAGCCATTTAGCCAACCATGTATTCCATACTGTTCAAGCATAATTTACAGCTAAATATAGTCCCACCCCCCAATTCCCTTAGAGAGCCATTCAAATGCAGAGAGGTTATATTATCGCTTGTAAGACAACCTGAAAATAAGATATCAAGAGTCTTTTGATATTGTTGGGTCACAGACATCAGGAAGTCAAGGCATGCAAAAGATGTGCGACCAAATATTAACCAAAAATTATTACTTTATTCTACATTATGTTAAACTGTCCAATATTTGTTGATGCTCAAAAATGGGGAGGGGGGGGGGGGACTATGTACAAAAGGTTCTATTATTTCTAAACGGTTAATCCGATATGGATGAAAACACCCTCTAATTAAAGCTGACAGTCTGCGCTTCAACCTCATTGTCATTGTATCATTTCAAACTCAAAGTGCTAGAGTACACTTAATAACAAAAAAATGTGCCACGGTCCAATGAATTATGGTGCTCACTGTATGTGTTGAAATTGTAGCCTACTATTTATTATGGCCATATAGTCAAGGTTTTTTCCTGTTAGATTTTTTTCCTGTTATGTTTACTTTGTAAGGCAAATTGAAAAACCCAGCTTAACATTGCTGGGCTGTCTGCTCAATAGTTAATCCATTTTGTTCTGTCTTGGGGCAATGTTAATATCCCTTCTAGCACAGTTTACCCAAGGTGGTTATCCGCATTCAGCGATCTATATGTCTATACTAAACACAGCCCCAGGAGTCTGGGTAAAAGCCGTTACTCTGGAACCCTCTTTTTTAAAGGAAGGTAAAAAAAAACTACATTTGTGTATCCGGAATTGCATTAGCTACAGTTCCTTCTCGGATTGTTGGAACCCTTGGTAAAGAGGAGCAAAATAGGCTAATATAAAATGTCATTGTTTGTCAGCTTGATCTTGCACTCAACATGGGAGAGAAATCTAACCTTTGAGGTGAAATTGTTAGAATAGATAATGAGCGAAAACTTGGAATTATCTCAGGTCCCTTGCTATGTGTTCTCCCACCTCATCAAACATTAAATGAGTAAATTTTGTGAAACTCAGTACTAGAGTACAGAACCAAAATAACAAAAAAATGTGTCACTGTCCAATGAATTATGGTGCTCACTGTATGTTGTTTTCAGAGACTTAGACGTTACCTAGACAGGCAGTTCTTTTTTTCATTCAAGGGGAACCAACGGGAAGTACACATTTTCAGAAGCAGTTCTGCTTGTACCACATTTTAAAACAACAAATATATAATTATTTAAAATATATATACAGTACTGCTGAAAGTTTGTGAACCCTTTAGAATTTTCTGTATATCTGCATAAATTCAATCTAAAATATGATCACATCAAGTCCTAAAACCCAGCTCAAAAAAACCCACAAAAAACATTATTCTTTTATAATTCATTTATTGAGCAAAATTATCCATGATGTTAACTGTTTTATTTTGTGGGTTATTTTCAGTAAAAGAAAAATGTGAAAACAAAAGTGTGAGTGCATGTTATTGGTAGTGAATAAACTGTGATGCAAGGGGGCGCCAGATAAAATCTTGCCTAGGGCAGCCAATTGGTCAGAGCCAGCCCTGCTTACAGGCAGGTGTGAGGTCCTGTGTTCTAGCACGAGAGGCAATTGATTACACAAAATAAATCTCTGCTTTTATTTCTACGTAAGCAAAATGCGACAGAATTTTTAAGCAAGCAAAAAGAGACCTAGCTGCCAAAAGTGACAGAGCTGACACTACAGGAAAACTACGCAAACTGTGTCCAACTAAGTGGGCTGTCAGGGTCCAATCAGTGAAGGCACTTATGCGGCATTACATACCTGTACAGAATACTCTGGGGACCATTGGATCTTCAGACAAGACCGAAAGTGGCAGTTTTAAGTTTTAAGTTTCTTTTTGGACTTAGTGTCTGCCAGAAGACACTAGAACCAGTCGAGGGACTTAGCGCTATTTTGCAACACCCACAATTGTCAATTGCAGAGGAAAAAATGTCAGCTTCCAAAACCACAGGAATACTGTCTGCTATACGCTCAGAACCAGAGTTTGATGCGCTGTGCCATGACTGTCTGAGAAAGACCATAGACCTAGATGTTGCGGAGCCACAGCTTCCCAGGCAAATTCGTCCACCAAGGAAGAAGGATGACACGGCTGATACGGCACACACTTTCAGAACACCCAAAGAACACTTCAGACGAAGTTACTTTCAGATGATCGATGTGCTTATTGGACAGATTGTAGTCAGGTTTGACCAGAAGAGCTTCCAGATGTTACAGACAACTGAGAACCTTCTGCTGTCTGCAACCAAACCAATCGGATGTTCAAAACAGGATTTTTGCATAAAGAAAATAGGGAGTGTTCACACAATGAAAAGTGACAAAAGAAGGAACACATAACTTGGAAAAAAAAATTTAAGTTGTGGAATATTAGCCGGAAAGAAAAACAACAAAAAATATCATTAAAAGATACAGGATAATATTGATTTGAGTTTGAGAAAAATAAAAATAAAATGGGGATTCTGCACAGTAACATGAATTTGAGGTGAAAATTAAATGTACTATGAAATAACAGGATAATATTGATGTGAATTGTTACACTGGAACAGTATGGAACACATGGTTGGCTAAATGGCTGTAAGTCATCAAGAGTCTGAGGCATCAAACGAGCCTCAAACCATCACTCTGCTGCCAGATATGCAGTAAATATGGATGGATCACTTGAAGGGTTTCTTCTCCTGACTTATTTTTCCATAGAGTTCAATAGGAAAATTTGTCAGGAGAAACAACCCTTAAAGTGACCCGTCGATATCTACTGCATATCTGGCAGCAGGGTAATGGTTTAAGGCTTGTTTGATAGCCTACATCAGACCCTTGATGACTTAGAGCAGGGGTCACCAACCTTTTTGAAACTGAGAGCTACTTCAAGGGTACTGAGTAGTACGGAGGGCTACTTGTTTGATACAAACTTCCTGAATAACATAAAGTTGCACAGATCACCTTTTAATAATAATAATATATGTGAAGAGACTTGGATATTATTACTTCCTTTTATTGCCCTGTTTAATACTTTATTAGACAACAGCGCCCTCTTCTGGTGAAACTAAAGTTTTACGGGACAATTTTTATTTAGACAGATCTCCATGGTGATTAGTGCTATTTTTAGAACATGCCTCGTGGGCGACACACGTGGTCCCTGCGGGCTACCAGGTGCCCGCGGGCACCATGTTGGCTACCTCTAAGTCTTAGAGCCATTTAGCCAACCATGTATTCCATACTGTTCCAGCATAATTTACAGCTAAATATAGTCCCACCCCCCAATTCCCTTAGAGAGCCATTCAAATGCAGAGAGGTTATATTATCGCTTGTAAGACAACCTGAAAATAAGATATCAAGAGTCTTTTGATATTGTTGGGTCACAGACATCAGGAAGTCAAGGCATGCAAAAGATGTGCGACCAAATATTAACCAAAAATTATTACTTTATTCTACATTATGTTAAACTGTCCAATATTTGTTGATGCTCAAAAATGGGGAGGGGGGGGACTATGTACAAAAGGTTCTATTATTTCTAAACGGTTAATCCGATATGGATGAAAACACCCTCTAATTAAAGCTGACAGTCTGCGCTTCAACCTCATTGTCATTGTATCATTTCAAACTCAAAGTGCTAGAGTACACTTAATAACAAAAAAATGTGCCACGGTCCAATGAATTATGGTGCTCACTGTATGTGTTGAAATTGTAGCCTACTATTTATTATGGCCATATAGTCAAGGTTTTTTCCTGTTAGATTTTTTTCCTGTTATGTTTACTTTGTAAGGCAAATTGAAAAACCCAGCTTAACATTGCTGGGCTGTCTGCTCAATAGTTAATCCATTTTGTTCTGTCTTGGGGCAATGTTAATATCCCTTCTAGCACAGTTTACCCAAGGTGGTTATCCGCATTCAGCGATCTATATGTCTATACTAAACACAGCCCCAGGAGTCTGGGTAAAAGCCGTTACTCTGGAACCCTCTTTTTTAAAGGAAGGTAAAAAAAAACTACATTTGTGTATCCGGAATTGCATTAGCTACAGTTCCTTCTCGGATTGTTGGAACCCTTGGTAAAGAGGAGCAAAATAGGCTAATATAAAATGTCATTGTTTGTCAGCTTGATCTTGCACTCAACATGGGAGAGAAATCTAACCTTTGAGGTGAAATTGTTAGAATAGATAATGAGCGAAAACTTGGAATTATCTCAGGTCCCTTGCTATGTGTTCTCCCACCTCATCAAACATTAAATGAGTAAATTTTGTGAAACTCAGTACTAGAGTACAGAACCAAAATAACAAAAAAATGTGTCACTGTCCAATGAATTATGGTGCTCACTGTATGTTGTTTTCAGAGACTTAGACGTTACCTAGACAGGCAGTTCTTTTTTTCATTCAAGGGGAACCAACGGGAAGTACACATTTTCAGAAGCAGTTCTGCTTGTACCACATTTTAAAACAACAAATATATAATTATTTAAAATATATATACAGTACTGCTGAAAGTTTGTGAACCCTTTAGAATTTTCTGTATATCTGCATAAATTCAATCTAAAATATGATCACATCAAGTCCTAAAACCCAGCTCAAAAAAACCCACAAAAAACATTATTCTTTTATAATTCATTTATTGAGCAAAATTATCCATGATGTTAACTGTTTTATTTTGTGGGTTATTTTCAGTAAAAGAAAAATGTGAAAACAAAAGTGTGAGTGCATGTTATTGGTAGTGAATAAACTGTGATGCAAGGGGGCGCCAGATAAAATCTTGCCTAGGGCAGCCAATTGGTCAGAGCAGGTGTGAGGTCCTGTGTTCTAGCACGAGAGGCAATTGATTACACAAAATAAATCTCTGCTTTTATTTCTACGTAAGCAAAATGCGACAGAATTTTTAAGCAAGCAAAAAGAGACCTAGCTGCCAAAAGTGACAGAGCTGACACTACAGGAAAACTACGCAAACTGTGTCCAACTAAGTGGGCTGTCAGGGTCCAATCAGTGAAGGCACTTATGCGGCATTACATACCTGTACAGAATACTCTGGGGACCATTGGATCTTCAGACAAGACCGAAAGTGGCAGTTTTAAGTTTTAAGTTTCTTTTTGGACTTAGTGTCTGCCAGAAGACACTAGAACCAGTCGAGGGACTTAGCGCTATTTTGCAACACCCACAATTGTCAATTGCAGAGGAAAAAATGTCAGCTTCCAAAACCACAGGAATACTGTCTGCTATACGCTCAGAACCAGAGTTTGATGCGCTGTGCCATGACTGTCTGAGAAAGACCATAGACCTAGATGTTGCGGAGCCACAGCTTCCCAGGCAAATTCGTCCACCAAGGAAGAAGGATGACACGGCTGATACGGCACACACTTTCAGAACACCCAAAGAACACTTCAGACGAAGTTACTTTCAGATGATCGATGTGCTTATTGGACAGATTGTAGTCAGGTTTGACCAGAAGAGCTTCCAGATGTTACAGACAACTGAGAACCTTCTGCTGTCTGCAACCAAACCAATCGGATGTTCAAAACAGGATTTTTGCATAAAGAAAATAGGGAGTGTTCACACAATGAAAAGTGACAAAAGAAGGAACACATAACTTGGAAAAAAAAATTTAAGTTGTGGAATATTAGCCGGAAAGAAAAACAACAAAAAATATCATTAAAAGATACAGGATAATATTGATTTGAGTTTGAGAAAAATAAAAATAAAATGGGGATTCTGCACAGTAACATGAATTTGAGGTGAAAATTAAATGTACTATGAAATAACAGGATAATATTGATGTGAATTGTTACACTGGAACAGTATGGAACACATGGTTGGCTAAATGGCTGTAAGTCATCAAGAGTCTGAGGCATCAAACGAGCCTCAAACCATCACTCTGCTGCCAGATATGCAGTAAATATGGATGGATCACTTGAAGGGTTTCTTCTCCTGACTTATTTTTCCATAGAGTTCAATAGGAAAATTTGTCAGGAGAAACAACCCTTAAAGTGACCCGTCGATATCTACTGCATATCTGGCAGCAGGGTAATGGTTTAAGGCTTGTTTGATAGCCTACATCAGACCCTTGATGACTTAGAGCAGGGGTCACCAACCTTTTTGAAACTGAGAGCTACTTCAAGGGTACTGAGTAGTACGGAGGGCTACTTGTTTGATACAAACTTCCTGAATAACATAAAGTTGCACAGATCACCTTTTAATAATAATAATATATGTGAAGAGACTTGGATATTATTACTTCCTTTTATTGCCCTGTTTAATACTTTATTAGACAACAGCGCCCTCTTCTGGTGAAACTAAAGTTTTACGGGACAATTTTTATTTAGACAGATCTCCATGGTGATTAGTGCTATTTTTAGAACATGCCTCGTGGGCGACTCACGTGGTCGCTGCGGGCTACCAGGTGCCCGCGGGCACCATGTTGGCTACCTCTAAGTCTTAGAGCCATTTAGCCAACCATGTATTCCATACTGTTCCAGCATAATTTACAGCTAAATATAGTCCCACCCCCCAATTCCCTTAGAGAGCCATTCAAATGCAGAGAGGTTATATTATCGCTTGTAAGACAACCTGAAAATAAGATATCAAGAGTCTTTTGATATTGTTGGGTCACAGACATCAGGAAGTCAAGGCATGCAAAAGATGTGCGACCAAATATTAACCAAAAATTATTACTTTATTCTACATTATGTTAAACTGTCCAATATTTGTTGATGCTCAAAAATGGGGAGGGGGGGGACTATGTACAAAAGGTTCTATTATTTCTAAACGGTTAATCCGATATGGATGAAAACACCCTCTAATTAAAGCTGACAGTCTGCGCTTCAACCTCATTGTCATTGTATCATTTCAAACTCAAAGTGCTAGAGTACACTTAATAACAAAAAAATGTGCCACGGTCCAATGAATTATGGTGCTCACTGTATGTGTTGAAATTGTAGCCTACTATTTATTATGGCCATATAGTCAAGGTTTTTTCCTGTTAGATTTTTTTCCTGTTATGTTTACTTTGTAAGGCAAATTGAAAAACCCAGCTTAACATTGCTGGGCTGTCTGCTCAATAGTTAATCCATTTTGTTCTGTCTTGGGGCAATGTTAATATCCCTTCTAGCACAGTTTACCCAAGGTGGTTATCCGCATTCAGCGATCTATATGTCTATACTAAACACAGCCCCAGGAGTCTGGGTAAAAGCCGTTACTCTGGAACCCTCTTTTTTAAAGGAAGGTAAAAAAAAACTACATTTGTGTATCCGGAATTGCATTAGCTACAGTTCCTTCTCGGATTGTTGGAACCCTTGGTAAAGAGGAGCAAAATAGGCTAATATAAAATGTCATTGTTTGTCAGCTTGATCTTGCACTCAACATGGGAGAGAAATCTAACCTTTGAGGTGAAATTGTTAGAATAGATAATGAGCGAAAACTTGGAATTATCTCAGGTCCCTTGCTATGTGTTCTCCCACCTCATCAAACATTAAATGAGTAAATTTTGTGAAACTCAGTACTAGAGTACAGAACCAAAATAACAAAAAAATGTGTCACTGTCCAATGAATTATGGTGCTCACTGTATGTTGTTTTCAGAGACTTAGACGTTACCTAGACAGGCAGTTCTTTTTTTCATTCAAGGGGAACCAACGGGAAGTACACATTTTCAGAAGCAGTTCTGCTTGTACCACATTTTAAAACAACAAATATATAATTATTTAAAATATATATACAGTACTGCTGAAAGTTTGTGAACCCTTTAGAATTTTCTGTATATCTGCATAAATTCAATCTAAAATATGATCACATCAAGTCCTAAAACCCAGCTCAAAAAAACCCACAAAAAACATTATTCTTTTATAATTCATTTATTGAGCAAAATTATCCATGATGTTAACTGTTTTATTTTGTGGGTTATTTTCAGTAAAAGAAAAATGTGAAAACAAAAGTGTGAGTGCATGTTATTGGTAGTGAATAAACTGTGATGCAAGGGGGCGCCAGATAAAATCTTGCCTAGGGCAGCCAATTGGTCAGAGCCGGCCCTGCTTACAGGCAGGTGTGAGGTCCTGTGTTCTAGCACGAGAGGCAATTGATTACACAAAATAAATCTCTGCTTTTATTTCTACGTAAGCAAAATGCGACAGAATTTTTAAGCAAGCAAAAAGAGACCTAGCTGCCAAAAGTGACAGAGCTGACACTACAGGAAAACTACGCAAACTGTGTCCAACTAAGTGGGCTGTCAGGGTCCAATCAGTGAAGGCACTTATGCGGCATTACATACCTGTACAGAATACTCTGGGGACCATTGGATCTTCAGACAAGACCGAAAGTGGCAGTTTTAAGTTTTAAGTTTCTTTTTGGACTTAGTGTCTGCCAGAAGACACTAGAACCAGTCGAGGGACTTAGCGCTATTTTGCAACACCCACAATTGTCAATTGCAGAGGAAAAAATGTCAGCTTCCAAAACCACAGGAATACTGTCTGCTATACGCTCAGAACCAGAGTTTGATGCGCTGTGCCATGACTGTCTGAGAAAGACCATAGACCTAGATGTTGCGGAGCCACAGCTTCCCAGGCAAATTCGTCCACCAAGGAAGAAGGATGACACGGCTGATACGGCACACACTTTCAGAACACCCAAAGAACACTTCAGACGAAGTTACTTTCAGATGATCGATGTGCTTATTGGACAGATTGTAGTCAGGTTTGACCAGAAGAGCTTCCAGATGTTACAGACAACTGAGAACCTTCTGCTGTCTGCAACCAAACCAATCGGATGTTCAAAACAGGATTTTTGCATAAAGAAAATAGGGAGTGTTCACACAATGAAAAGTGACAAAAGAAGGAACACATAACTTGGAAAAAAAAATTTAAGTTGTGGAATATTAGCCGGAAAGAAAAACAACAAAAAATATCATTAAAAGATACAGGATAATATTGATTTGAGTTTGAGAAAAATAAAAATAAAATGGGGATTCTGCACAGTAACATGAATTTGAGGTGAAAATTAAATGTACTATGAAATAACAGGATAATATTGATGTGAATTGTTACACTGGAACAGTATGGAACACATGGTTGGCTAAATGGCTGTAAGTCATCAAGAGTCTGAGGCATCAAACGAGCCTCAAACCATCACTCTGCTGCCAGATATGCAGTAAATATGGATGGATCACTTGAAGGGTTTCTTCTCCTGACTTATTTTTCCATAGAGTTCAATAGGAAAATTTGTCAGGAGAAACAACCCTTAAAGTGACCCGTCGATATCTACTGCATATCTGGCAGCAGGGTAATGGTTTAAGGCTTGTTTGATAGCCTACATCAGACCCTTGATGACTTAGAGCAGGGGTCACCAACCTTTTTGAAACTGAGAGCTACTTCAAGGGTACTGAGTAGTACGGAGGGCTACTTGTTTGATACAAACTTCCTGAATAACATAAAGTTGCACAGATCACCTTTTAATAATAATAATATATGTGAAGAGACTTGGATATTATTACTTCCTTTTATTGCCCTGTTTAATACTTTATTAGACAACAGCGCCCTCTTCTGGTGAAACTAAAGTTTTACGGGACAATTTTTATTTAGACAGATCTCCATGGTGATTAGTGCTATTTTTAGAACATGCCTCGTGGGCGACTCACGTGGTCGCTGCGGGCTACCAGGTGCCCGCGGGCACCATGTTGGCTACCTCTAAGTCTTAGAGCCATTTAGCCAACCATGTATTCCATACTGTTCCAGCATAATTTACAGCTAAATATAGTCCCACCCCCCAATTCCCTTAGAGAGCCATTCAAATGCAGAGAGGTTATATTATCGCTTGTAAGACAACCTGAAAATAAGATATCAAGAGTCTTTTGATATTGTTGGGTCACAGACATCAGGAAGTCAAGGCATGCAAAAGATGTGCGACCAAATATTAACCAAAAATTATTACTTTATTCTACATTATGTTAAACTGTCCAATATTTGTTGATGCTCAAAAATGGGGAGGGGGGGGGGGGGGGGGGGGAGGGGGGGACTATGTACAAAAGGTTCTATTATTTCTAAACGGTTAATCCGATATGGATGAAAACACCCTCTAATTAAAGCTGACAGTCTGCGCTTCAACCTCATTGTCATTGTATCATTTCAAACTCAAAGTGCTAGAGTACACTTAATAACAAAAAAATGTGCCACGGTCCAATGAATTATGGTGCTCACTGTATGTGTTGAAATTGTAGCCTACTATTTATTATGGCCATATAGTCAAGGTTTTTTCCTGTTAGATTTTTTTCCTGTTATGTTTACTTTGTAAGGCAAATTGAAAAACCCAGCTTAACATTGCTGGGCTGTCTGCTCAATAGTTAATCCATTTTGTTCTGTCTTGGGGCAATGTTAATATCCCTTCTAGCACAGTTTACCCAAGGTGGTTATCCGCATTCAGCGATCTATATGTCTATACTAAACACAGCCCCAGGAGTCTGGGTAAAAGCCGTTACTCTGGAACCCTCTTTTTTAAAGGAAGGTAAAAAAAAACTACATTTGTGTATCCGGAATTGCATTAGCTACAGTTCCTTCTCGGATTGTTGGAACCCTTGGTAAAGAGGAGCAAAATAGGCTAATATAAAATGTCATTGTTTGTCAGCTTGATCTTGCACTCAACATGGGAGAGAAATCTAACCTTTGAGGTGAAATTGTTAGAATAGATAATGAGCGAAAACTTGGAATTATCTCAGGTCCCTTGCTATGTGTTCTCCCACCTCATCAAACATTAAATGAGTAAATTTTGTGAAACTCAGTACTAGAGTACAGAACCAAAATAACAAAAAAATGTGTCACTGTCCAATGAATTATGGTGCTCACTGTATGTTGTTTTCAGAGACTTAGACGTTACCTAGACAGGCAGTTCTTTTTTTCATTCAAGGGGAACCAACGGGAAGTACACATTTTCAGAAGCAGTTCTGCTTGTACCACATTTTAAAACAACAAATATATAATTATTTAAAATATATATACAGTACTGCTGAAAGTTTGTGAACCCTTTAGAATTTTCTGTATATCTGCATAAATTCAATCTAAAATATGATCACATCAAGTCCTAAAACCCAGCTCAAAAAAACCCACAAAAAACATTATTCTTTTATAATTCATTTATTGAGCAAAATTATCCATGATGTTAACTGTTTTATTTTGTGGGTTATTTTCAGTAAAAGAAAAATGTGAAAACAAAAGTGTGAGTGCATGTTATTGGTAGTGAATAAACTGTGATGCAAGGGGGCGCCAGATAAAATCTTGCCTAGGGCAGCCAATTGGTCAGAGCCGGCCCTGCTTACAGGCAGGTGTGAGGTCCTGTGTTCTAGCACGAGAGGCAATTGATTACACAAAATAAATCTCTGCTTTTATTTCTACGTAAGCAAAATGCGACAGAATTTTTAAGCAAGCAAAAAGAGACCTAGCTGCCAAAAGTGACAGAGCTGACACTACAGGAAAACTACGCAAACTGTGTCCAACTAAGTGGGCTGTCAGGGTCCAATCAGTGAAGGCACTTATGCGGCATTACATACCTGTACAGAATACTCTGGGGACCATTGGATCTTCAGACAAGACCGAAAGTGGCAGTTTTAAGTTTTAAGTTTCTTTTTGGACTTAGTGTCTGCCAGAAGACACTAGAACCAGTCGAGGGACTTAGCGCTATTTTGCAACACCCACAATTGTCAATTGCAGAGGAAAAAATGTCAGCTTCCAAAACCACAGGAATACTGTCTGCTATACGCTCAGAACCAGAGTTTGATGCGCTGTGCCATGACTGTCTGAGAAAGACCATAGACCTAGATGTTGCGGAGCCACAGCTTCCCAGGCAAATTCGTCCACCAAGGAAGAAGGATGACACGGCTGATACGGCACACACTTTCAGAACACCCAAAGAACACTTCAGACGAAGTTACTTTCAGATGATCGATGTGCTTATTGGACAGATTGTAGTCAGGTTTGACCAGAAGAGCTTCCAGATGTTACAGACAACTGAGAACCTTCTGCTGTCTGCAACCAAACCAATCGGATGTTCAAAACAGGATTTTTGCATAAAGAAAATAGGGAGTGTTCACACAATGAAAAGTGACAAAAGAAGGAACACATAACTTGGAAAAAAAAATTTAAGTTGTGGAATATTAGCCGGAAAGAAAAACAACAAAAAATATCATTAAAAGATACAGGATAATATTGATTTGAGTTTGAGAAAAATAAAAATAAAATGGGGATTCTGCACAGTAACATGAATTTGAGGTGAAAATTAAATGTACTATGAAATAACAGGATAATATTGATGTGAATTGTTACACTGGAACAGTATGGAACACATGGTTGGCTAAATGGCTGTAAGTCATCAAGAGTCTGAGGCATCAAACGAGCCTCAAACCATCACTCTGCTGCCAGATATGCAGTAAATATGGATGGATCACTTGAAGGGTTTCTTCTCCTGACTTATTTTTCCATAGAGTTCAATAGGAAAATTTGTCAGGAGAAACAACCCTTAAAGTGACCCGTCGATATCTACTGCATATCTGGCAGCAGGGTAATGGTTTAAGGCTTGTTTGATAGCCTACATCAGACCCTTGATGACTTAGAGCAGGGGTCACCAACCTTTTTGAAACTGAGAGCTACTTCAAGGGTACTGAGTAGTACGGAGGGCTACTTGTTTGATACAAACTTCCTGAATAACATAAAGTTGCACAGATCACCTTTTAATAATAATAATATATGTGAAGAGACTTGGATATTATTACTTCCTTTTATTGCCCTGTTTAATACTTTATTAGACAACAGCGCCCTCTTCTGGTGAAACTAAAGTTTTACGGGACAATTTTTATTTAGACAGATCTCCATGGTGATTAGTGCTATTTTTAGAACATGCCTCGTGGGCGACACACGTGGTCCCTGCGGGCTACCAGGTGCCCGCGGGCACCATGTTGGCTACCTCTAAGTCTTAGAGCCATTTAGCCAACCATGTATTCCATACTGTTCCAGCATAATTTACAGCTAAATATAGTCCCACCCCCCAATTCCCTTAGAGAGCCATTCAAATGCAGAGAGGTTATATTATCGCTTGTAAGACAACCTGAAAATAAGATATCAAGAGTCTTTTGATATTGTTGGGTCACAGACATCAGGAAGTCAAGGCATGCAAAAGATGTGCGACCAAATATTAACCAAAAATTATTACTTTATTCTACATTATGTTAAACTGTCCAATATTTGTTGATGCTCAAAAATGGGGAGGGGGGGGGGGGGGGGGGGGGGGGGCCTATGTACAAAAGGTTCTATTATTTCTAAACGGTTAATCCGATATGGATGAAAACACCCTCTAATTAAAGCTGACAGTCTGCGCTTCAACCTCATTGTCATTGTATCATTTCAAACTCAAAGTGCTAGAGTACACTTAATAACAAAAAAATGTGCCACGGTCCAATGAATTATGGTGCTCACTGTATGTGTTGAAATTGTAGCCTACTATTTATTATGGCCATATAGTCAAGGTTTTTTCCTGTTAGATTTTTTTCCTGTTATGTTTACTTTGTAAGGCAAATTGAAAAACCCAGCTTAACATTGCTGGGCTGTCTGCTCAATAGTTAATCCATTTTGTTCTGTCTTGGGGCAATGTTAATATCCCTTCTAGCACAGTTTACCCAAGGTGGTTATCCGCATTCAGCGATCTATATGTCTATACTAAACACAGCCCCAGGAGTCTGGGTAAAAGCCGTTACTCTGGAACCCTCTTTTTTAAAGGAAGGTAAAAAAAAACTACATTTGTGTATCCGGAATTGCATTAGCTACAGTTCCTTCTCGGATTGTTGGAACCCTTGGTAAAGAGGAGCAAAATAGGCTAATATAAAATGTCATTGTTTGTCAGCTTGATCTTGCACTCAACATGGGAGAGAAATCTAACCTTTGAGGTGAAATTGTTAGAATAGATAATGAGCGAAAACTTGGAATTATCTCAGGTCCCTTGCTATGTGTTCTCCCACCTCATCAAACATTAAATGAGTAAATTTTGTGAAACTCAGTACTAGAGTACAGAACCAAAATAACAAAAAAATGTGTCACTGTCCAATGAATTATGGTGCTCACTGTATGTTGTTTTCAGAGACTTAGACGTTACCTAGACAGGCAGTTCTTTTTTTCATTCAAGGGGAACCAACGGGAAGTACACATTTTCAGAAGCAGTTCTGCTTGTACCACATTTTAAAACAACAAATATATAATTATTTAAAATATATATACAGTACTGCTGAAAGTTTGTGAACCCTTTAGAATTTTCTGTATATCTGCATAAATTCAATCTAAAATATGATCACATCAAGTCCTAAAACCCAGCTCAAAAAAACCCACAAAAAAAAAAACATTATTCTTTTATAATTCATTTATTGAGCAAAATTATCCATGATGTTAACTGTTTTATTTTGTGGGTTATTTTCAGTAAAAGAAAAATGTGAAAACAAAAAAGTGTCGAGTGCATGTTATTGGTAGTGAATAAACTGTGATGCAAAGGGGGCGCCAGATAAAATCTTGCCTAGGGCAGCCAATTGGTCAGAAAGGCCGGGCCCCCCCCCGTGCTTACAGGCAGGTGTGGAGGTTCCTTGTGTTCTAGCACGAGAGGCAATTGATTACACAAAATAAATCTCTTGCTTTTATTTCTACGTAAGCAAAATGCGACAGAATTTTTAAGCAAAGCAAAAAGAGACCTAGCTGCCAACAAGTGACAGAGCTGACACTACAGGGAAAACTAAACGAAACTGTGTCCAACTAAGTGGGCTGTCAGGGTCCCAATCAGCCCCCCCCCCCTGTGAAGGCACTTTATGCGGCAATTTACATACCTGTACAGAATAACTCTGGGGACCATGTGGATCTTCAGACAAGACCGAAAGTGGCAGTTTTTTAAAGTTTTAAGTTTCATTTTTGGACTTAGTGTCCCTGCCAGAAGACACTAGAACCAAGTCGAGGGACTTAGCGCTATTTTGCATAACACCCACAATTGTCAAATTGCAGAGGAAAAAATGGTCAGCTTACCAAAACCACAGGAATACTGTCTTGCTATAACGCTCTCAGAGACCAGAGTTTTGATGCAGCTGTGCCATGACTGTCTGAGAAAGACC
>JAKUDI010001726.1:0-53089 GCA_022702515.1 Ilyophis sp. 1 JC-2022 | reverse complement strand
CCTTCATTCTTTGCTCTACCGTTCTGAGGCAGAGTTTAATTGGGACTGTTGGGTGTCACTCTGATAAAGCGATGTATCGCTGTGCTAACAGGCTCTGTCTTCCATCGAATCATGTGACCTGCAGCCTGACGGCAGGGTTCTAAACTCGGCCTTCCCAGTGTCCAGCCGAAAACGACTTGCAGCGAGTGGTTAATTGTACTTTCCTAACTTCCGTTGAGAAGAAGAATTTTACCTGCAGAAAGAGTGCAAACCCGGTCACTTACACTAAACCATGTGTGGAACATTAAAAGTTAAAAGCAAAAATAAAAGCAAACTGCAGTAAGGTAGTCCTGTAACTAAGCAACAGAAAGCAGCACACACAGGGGTGCCCCAGGATGAAATTTTGAGAACCCCAGCTGCTGCAGGCACGGTTGACCCCCCCCCCCCCCACACACACTTTTAACCAAACTGTGATGCATTTAATCAACTTCATTTTTTAATGACCCAGATGACCAAGCACCTGAGGGGGTACCTTCAGCCTCTGGGAAGACCTATTTTCTCACTGGCGTCTCACTGCAGTCTCACTGGCTTCTCACTGCAGTCTCACTGGCTTCTCACTGGCATCTCACCAGCATCTCACTGGCATCTCACCGGCATCTCCCCAGCATTTCACCGGCATCTCACTGGCATCTCACTGACTTCTCACTGGCTTCTCACTGGCTTCTCACTGGCATCTCACTGACTTCTCACTGGCTTCTCAATGGTTCGTCACTGGCATCTCACTGGCATTCCCCTGGCATTTCACCATTATCTCACTGTTACCTCATTGGCATCTCTCTGGCGCTCTCCTACAGCTTTGTGACAGAAGGGGCGACACACGTCTTCGGTCCCATCGAACCCTGGTGCGTCACTGCCTCTGCAGTCTGCCTGCTCCAGCTGCGGACAAAACTGCGCAGCTCTGCACGCGGACAAGCAGGGTGGGAAGAAGGAGAGGCAGGTGTGTGCACTTTCCCAGAGTTTTCCCGAATTAGAGAGGAACGCTGCAGTGATTCCAGGGGGCCTACGGATACGGTCGGGAATTCCAAACTAGGACTGCAGGACAAGCAGAGATCAGTTAAAGAGCGGCAATAAGTCCGTTTCCTGACAGAGAATAGAATTGCGAGCGCCAACGCGCTGGTTTTTTGACAGGCGTCTGGAGCTAAGGCACCCAGCCATGACGTCGGCAAACGTCCAACTGCCGTGTCAGGCAAACAGCGTCCGCGTCTCGCTCACCGAAAATTCACGGGCCCGATTTGTCACCCTTTTCCTTGGGTCCCGAAAGATGCACCCCTCCCCCACCTTCTCGCACCCACTCCACCCCTCCACTCCCAACCTGCTGCAGTCCGGCCTTGTGTTCCTCCATCTATCAACATCAATGCTCACACGTTCTGCGTTAAATAAACTCTTATATCTTCACTGACTTTCATGTGTGGGGGCAAGGACGTCCACCCCCCACCCCCCTTTTTCTCAACTCTACTGACAGTAAGCGGGGAACGTGCCTGAGACAGAAGGACGGAGATGAGCGTCCAGTAATGTTGCAGCTCAAAAACCAGCCAAAGTTATAGGAGAAAAAGATAAAAACACTCATCCCAGTGGTAGCAGGGACCTGCGGATGGTTTACTTTTAAAGACGCAGTTAATCACAGTTTCGTCTGTCTGCGCTGTTTTTCTGAGCTGTGAGAGCTACAGGGGTCCAGGTCTTATTTTAGTTTTCAGCCCTCAGCTCTCCACTTCAAAGAGCTCCAGAGAAAACCCAAATCTGGAAGTAACCTACAGGCCACATCATGGCTAACGCTACGTATGCTAACTAGAGCAAGCACACACACTGCATGTTTGTGAAGCTATGTAATAAACATCACAGCTAATGCTAACTAGAGCAAGCACACACACTGCATGTTTGTGAAGCTATGTAATAAACATCACAGCTAACCCTACTAAAGCACACACACACACACACATACTGCATGTTTGTGATGTTATATAATAAACATCACAGATAACACTCACAGTAGAAAGCATGCAGGCTGCATGTTTGTTCATGATACAGACACCACCCCCACCCTCCCAAAACCAGAACTACACCAACCCAAGCCCGCTGACACCACCCCCCACCAGAAATAAAAAACATTACCATTGAGAGCAAAATAATATATTTCAAACAAGCCTACTGCCACATGCACACATGCAATTGCACGCACATGAACTTTTCTTCTTACACACACACACACACACACACACAAACTCTCTCACCCATACACACACACACACACGCACACACGCCCCCCCTCACCCACACACACTCACCCTCTCTCACCCACACGCATACCCCCACACAAACTGTCTCTCACCCATACACACACACCCTCTCTGACCCACACACACACAAACACACACACAAAGTAAGCTCTGTTACAGCTCTTGTTTATGACGGCAGCATGGAGATAGTCCTCGCACACCAGGTAACGTATAGTCCTTGCACACCAGGTAACGTATAGTCCTCGCACACCAGGTAACGTATAGTCCTTGCACACCAGGTAACATATAGTCATCACACACCAGGTAATGTATAGTCCTCGCACACCATATAACGTATAGTCCTCGCACACCAGGTAACGTATAGTCCTCGCACACCAGGTAACGTATAGTCCTCGCACACCATGTAACGTATAGTCCTCGCACACCAGGTAACGTATAGTCCTCGCACACCATGTAACGTATAGTCCTCGCACACCAGGTAACGTATAGTCCTCGCACACCATGTAACGTATAGTCCTCGCACACCAGGTAACATATAGTCCTCGCACACCATATAATGTATAGTCCTCGCACACCATGTAACGTATAGTCCTCGCACACCATGTAACGTATAGTCCTCGCACACCAGGTAACGTATAGTCCTCGCACACCAGGTAACGTATTATTCCAGCACTGCTTTACGGGTCTCCTGAATGGCTTTGCTTGGCCAGGATAATGACGGGATGGGGGGGTGGATGTGGGGGGTGGGGGTTGGGGGTTGGGGGTTGGGGGGGGCTCAGGGGGCCGTGAGTAATGCCAGCTATCATGAGGACCTGCTGAAATGATGACAGAAAGCGAGCAATGGCTCTTTTTACATTGCCCGAACACAGAGGCTGCCGCTTATAGCATAATGTCTTGCTGGGAGAATAAAATAGAATAGAGATAATAATAAAATAGAGATGTCACTTTCATCCTTTCAGGCAGGTAAGGCAGACAGCCGGAAATTCCCGACCGCAGGACTATACGGAAAATAAAGACCTTCACAGGCCTAATCGTCCGCTCAAGACTGTAAGAACAGGCAAAGCACTGAGACCGTTCTTTTTTCTTTTTTTCTTCTTTTCAAAAAAATGAACAGAAGAAAACAGAAAGTAAAAAAACACAGTCTAATACAAAAATGAAACGCACAAGGACATAAGGTTCAGTTTGAGGAATTCATTAGAGACAGACATATGCACAGCTTTATATAACACACTTGTTCTCTTTTGCTTGCCCTAGTAGCACATATCCATTGGGAATGTCTTGAATGAGCATGTGAACATGAATTGCAAGATGACACATTACAATGTCAATATAATCTTTTTTTTTTGGGTTCACACCAGGAAAAGGTAAATATATTGTCACTGCCATAATTTACTTGCAACAGAATATGATGTTACATATATTGGAGAATTTATTTTTCTGTATTAAAAAGTATGCAAACCACTGAAATTCTGAATGCATAAAGAATAAAGAATATACTTTGAAATATGCCATTTTTATTACATTTATAGCATACTATTTTCCTGACGTTTGCGTTTTCATATTGTACCATGCAGTGGTATCTGGTCCAGAGGGAAAGTAGATCGACAGAAAACACTGACCTACGTTAAGACTAAAAGGCTTTACTGCTTCCAACCATAGAATAGTTTCAGGTTGGAATTCACAAAGGAATCACAGCATTTGCTTATTTCCACTTGAACCATTAATTTGTTTTCCCATTTCAAGCTTATTTTAAAGTGAACTAAAATACTGTACGAGTGAGTGAGAAACCCCTGCCTCGCAGCCACACTATAATGTCAAAAGCCAAACTGGTTTTTTTGGCTAACCTTTCAAAAAAACAAAAAAAAAGCAGAATATCACACAAATAATTTTCTATTCCAACACAGTGTTCACTCCGCTGCTACCTTAGGGTGCCACGTGGCAACAAATCCCGACGTTAACTCAGATTTATTCTGCGACAGCGACTGGCATGACTTTGAGTGCCCCTTGAACTCGTGGGCATAATAGAATCAATGCCTCAATCAATGAGAGACGACTACAGATACATTAAACTTATTTACGGAAATCCAATTGGTGCTTTACAGAAATACGCTGGATGTCATCGCAAGTAAACAACTTGATAAATCATTCCTACCTCTCCTGAAGACGCAGACATGTGCTCGCAACCAATATAAAGTACGGAATGTGTTTAGCAAAGCTCAGCATAGTAATTATTCTATAATTGGAAAACTGTAAACTGTCATCCTAGCACGTGTGTCTTTCAAAAAATCTACATTAGAGACGAGCCAAAACAGAAAACATTTTACAACGTACAACCCAGGTGTGTCTAATCATGTTCCCCTGATATGTCAGAAGGACGCGTGTTTTTGTGACTTGACTGCTATTTCCAGACCAAACCCACCACAAAATACACGGTTTGCACTATATCGTGCAAACGTCACTGTGCCAACACCTGCTAACACACAGGCTACTTTATTATGAACACCATCTTTTTTTAGTCGCTTTAAGATAGAATCAGGTATTTCTCACCAGGTCGTTTATAGCGACACGGCCTTCCATTCACGGTGATTAAAACCAGCACGTACCACCACACCAGCTAGCTAATCGACGCATAGATCCGAACAATGTTCTGGCCTAAAACGCACACATACAGACGTGCAGTGAGTTGTAGTCTAATATTGAAACTGTCAGCGTGTGCGCCTTGAGTGTTTATCTAGCAGTGGATACATAAATACATGCCATCACAACCGCATGCCTGGACAAGGCGAGGTAAACTGCGATGAAGAGAAAACCAGCTAAACATAGGCTATATTACGCAAGTTACCTGCGCGCACACACACACACACACACACACACACACACACACTTACAAGAAAGACACGTTATCTTCCGCATTTCCTATGGGGAACCTACGTTATGATGCATAAACACATATAATGTATTTACAAACAAGAATGAACAACATGAACCTCGTTGACGACCCCATCACTCTACTACCCATCAAGCTACCCCCTATCATTCGCACGCTCCCTTCTGCTGGTGGCTGTGGTCTACAGCCAGCTTTGAACGTTACGTTGACACATCAGTAATTAAATCAACTTGTATTAAGTTTGAAATGCGCCATTCCCGCCAAATAGAACCATTCCAACAGTAGTCAGTCAACAGCTCGGTTAAGTTCCTATAATAAAACGTTAAAACGAAAAGCCTCGTGAGTTCTTTGATGTAGCCTATAGAAAATATACCTGAAACCAGTGGGTTCTGGATTTGTAACATTTACGAAATAATAAACCAGTCACATATATACATTTTAGTATTCGCTCGCTTTTATTGCAAATACATTAATATTTAAGTGTCAGTTGCACGTCCTTAAGATATACCTGAGAAGGGAGAACAGGCTGTGCATCTTCTTTGACAAGGAAACCAAAAACGCATAGATCTGCTTTTTCCCCTCAAGAAACACTTCATCTCCATATCCACTGATTCGCAACAACTATTTCAAAAATTATAATATCCAAAAATATGTGATACTCAATTCAGCAAAAGTATAAGAAATTGTAAAAATGATAGAAAAACAAAAAAAAAGAAACAAACCTGTGATCAGTAAGCTGCAAGATATGGTTCACGTTAAAATGTCACCAGGTTTATTTTTCTTAAAAAAAGAGGATTCCCTTAAAGAAAGGAGGAAGAAAATAAAACGAGATGCTCGCTCGGCGACACGCGCCCAAGCTCGCAAAATGAGAAAACTCTGAGAAACAACACGGTAAAATACAAAGCAAAGCATAGATACAGCAAAAGTCAGAACGATAGAAAACGAAAAAGAAAAATGTTTTAAAAACCACAAGTAGACATGCTTTAAAAATATTTAACTGCCAACCGCTTGGTTAAAAAACCAGTTGCATTATCTTACAGGACTGCGAGCACGTTCCAGTGCCTGCCGCTACCCAGTCGCCCAGCACTGAGCCCCCACGATTCAGAATCACTGCATGCTAAAAACTTGGAGCCTGGATTTCTTTTTTAAAAAACGCTAAAAACCACCACTTCAATTCTCATCCCTTAATACCAGCAAAAGGAGAAAAAATAAAAAATAAAAAATAATTCAAAAGACAAAAAATGGTTACAAAAATGCCATTGGAAATGTACTCACCGAGCGGGAGTAAAACGTTGCAATAAAAATGAGATATGGTATAAAATACAGTATGGCGGTGTGAGCTGTACTGAAGCGCTTTTCTCTCAATCTCAGCCTCCGGCCGTGTCACGTGACTCGGAATCAGCCTGTCTCCCAGCAATGCGCGAGCAGGGGGGAAACCCGACGATGCCGAGCACGGTCTCAACTGGTAACCGCTCGCGGAAAGTAAAAGTGTACTAGTCCTTATCATCCCACAATTTTGACTGAACGGGTTGTGTGTTTTTCTTGAGATTATTTTAAAGATGCAGTGCCCCCTTCTTGTCAGAGTCGACGTAACAAAACAAAAACCTCAAACGTTTTGAACCTCCGTTTGTTGTTCTTTCGCCTCGGTGTTGAGCAGTCCTGTCGCTCAAATATGTCTTAATTGCACGTTTAAAAATCATCATAGCTTCGCGAGAAAGGAGTTGCGCCGTACAGTATCATTATATAGATAATGCTGTAAGGAAAAGCTCGGGTGGGAAATATCAGATTTCACCCCTTTTTTAATTCATTAGATTATATTTTTTTTAAAGAAGAAAACGTACCTACAGAACCCAGATTGCCATGACGGCAAACGATAATTAACTTGTGGTCATAAACGCGCGAGGCCAGAAGCTTGTTACGCATTTACCTTTGCAATTGCGCCAGGTAAACTGTGCTCGCGTGAGTCCTAACTCTACGTTCTCGAAGTTTGCCCCGAGGCATCCACTGTAGATCAAAATTGAGCTACCAAAAATGGCCCATTTGGTTAGCCAGTGGTGGACTGGTGCTCCACAGAGGGACACAAGTTTTGGGGGTCATCGCCACAGCACCATCACACGCATACATGCACACAGGCAAGCATACACACAATCACACATAGGTGCTCCATACATTTTCCATTGCAATATTGGGAACCCAGGGGAGTTCGAGTCTCCCTGATTTCACTGCCACAAGGGACAGTGGTGGCCATTATCCTAATCTATTGGGCTGCACATGAGAAAATGAGCAATATGGAGCACAAATGTGGATCTGGCAACGATAGGGCTAGAGCTAATTATCTAATTTCATTAGAGACGAGACCTTTAGATCAAGGAGCCGAGCGTACTCTCGTCCTTGCTCTGATGTGTGGATTCTACCTTCTACCGAGCAACGTATGTGTCTTTCTGAGTTCTGTTAAAATATGCATCCCCGTAGGCAGCCACTGACTCAAGACTTCCAGATCACCTGATTATCGCAGGTGATCGCATAAGGGGGTGGATTTTGTACGTCGCTTATGTCAGCAGTTCACTTTGTAAGACGTTGTGCTTTAAAGAAATATATATACAAAATTGGAAATGCTGTCCTCCTCAATAGCACAGATATTCAGCTTTGAACTAAGTATCAACCGTATATATATTTTTAAAAATTATTCACAATGTCTGTAATGGGCTTTTATTAAGCATTCGTAACTGGGGTTCATTACAAAGGCAGTGATGGGCCATGTAACTCATTCCTTTTTGAGGAAAAACAAAACATAAATGAGATTTAGCCTTAACACACAGGCCCTGCTCCGGCTAATCTTGTACGCTAACCCTCACACAAGTTGTAAACATGGAACCCATTGCTTATCTGTAATGAAGGAGGTGACAGGCTTGCTCTGTATCTCCACAGGATCGTGAAAAGGAAGTCAAGATTTTTTTTGACCGGTGTTCTGTGATCCGATTGGTTCTAGCAATTTTAGCCTGTGTTATCTGAAAGGTCATTGGTTGACACCTCTAGGAACTCACCTCTAATTCACCAGAATAAGCAACTGACCATTGATTTATTAACAAGAAACCTTGGACTCTGGAAAGGCGCAATATAAATGAAATAAATAATAATAATAGTAATAATCATTTCACATTTCATCATTTAAACATTTTTTCCAGCACCTGTTTTTTTTTTGGGATGTGTGTTTTTTTCTTCTTTTTTCTATTATTATTATACCATAAGGTTTCTGTCAATAGGGGTGAATTTGACTCTCTGAATGAGCCCTCTATACAAGTTTAGTGTCTCACCCATTCACAACAGGAAGCAGTGGCTCTTTGCCTAACGTACTCACAACGTTACTGTGCTTTGTTAAAGTGACACGGAAACGTTGCTAAAACGTTGAGTGGACGCCCCGCCTCCTGTGTGCCAAGATGAGTGAAGAAACAACGGAGGAATGCCCATGACCATGCTGAGGACGGGGATGTGAGAAAGTCACCTCCAAGAAAATGCTCACCCCCTTATTCAGTTTCCCCATATTCCATACTCCACGCTCATTTTCGATGGTGAAATATTAATCAATCAGCATGCCTGCATTATTAATAGGGGAGGCTTGTGCCCTTCCCTGATCTCTGAGAAGAAGCAGATCTCAAGTTTCAAAAATATATTTTTTTAAGTTTATGAAGGTTTTTTTTTTCTCTTTCTCTCTCTCTCTCTCTTTCTCGCTCTTTCTCACTCTTTTTCTTTCCTAGTACACAGGGCCAACTCTGAGGTACTCTCTGACACACTGCTCTCTGAAATAAGGCTCTGGGCCTGAGTCTCACACAGTACACAGGGCTTCCCAGCTGTGCGGTACACTCTGATGCTCTGGTTTTAGAGGTAAGGGTCACGGCCTGTCTCTCACACAGTACACAGGGCTTCCTAGCTGTGCGGTACACTCTGATGCTCTGGTTTTAGAGGTAAGGGTCACAGCCTGTCTCTCACACAGTACACAGGGCTTCCTAGCTGTGCGGTACACTCCGACGCTCTGGTTTTAGAGGTAAGGGTCACAGCCTGTCTCTCACACAGTACACAGGGCTTCCTAGCTGTGCGGTACACTCTGATGCTCTGGTTTTAGAGGTAAGGGTCACGGCCTGTCTCTCACACAGTACACAGGGCTTCCCAGCTGTGCGGTACACTCTGACGCTCTGGTTTTAGAGGTGAGGGTCTCGGCCTGTCTCTCACACAGTACACAGGGCTTCCCAGCTGTGCGATACACTCTGACACTCTGGTTTTAGAGATAAGGGTCACAGCCTGAGTCTCATACAGTACACAGGGCTTCCCAGCAGTGCGGTACACTCTGACGCTCTGGTTTTAGAGGTAAGGGTCACGGCCTGTCTCTCACACAGTACACAGGGCTTCCCAGCGGTGCGGTACACTCTGACGCTCTGGTTTTAGAGGTAAGTGTCACGGCCTGTCTCTCACACAGTACACAGGGCTTCCCAGCGGTGCGGTACACTCTGACGCTCTGGTTTTAGAGGTAAGGGTCTCGGCCTGAGTCTCACACAGTACACAGGGCTTCCCAGCTGTGCGATACACTCTGACGCTCTGGTTTTAGAGGTAAGGGTCACGGCCTGTCTCTCACACAGTACACAGGGCTTCCCAGCTGTGCGGTACACTCTGACGCTCTGGTTTTAGAGGTGAGGGTCTCGGCCTGTCTCTCACACAGTACACAGGGCTTCCCAGCTGTGCGGTACACTCTGACGCTCTGGTTTTAGAGGTGAGGGTCACGGCCTGTCTCTCACACAGTACACAGGGCTTCCCAGCGGTGCGATACACTCTGACGCTCTGGTTTTAGAGGTAAGGGTCTCGGCCTACGGCTCACATAGCCGGCACGATGGAAATGTTAAACCTGTGCAACTCTAAATGTCAAGGAGGACTACTGCAAAAGGACCGGCGCTTTTTCTGTGTATTTTTTTTATTTCTATCAGCAGTTGCTCTTGTTCAGTACACTCAGGAATAAATCCCTGCTTCTGTCAAACTAGCCTGAGCATGAGGCATCCTGTATTAGTTATATATCTCATACTTATATACAATATATATATATATATGCATTTTATTTATTTATTTATTATTTTAGGCAGATGGCTGATGGAAGTAAAAAGGAATAATACACATTTCAAAGGGGAAATGCTTGTCTGAGCGACATGTACAACAGAGAACCTTTTACATTGGCAGATTAAATGTCACACATCAATGTTATTTCCCGCTCTTCAGGAACTGTATTTTGAGGCAGATATTATCAGGAACACACGGTAGGTGTCAGCTGACACACTGATTGGAACTCCCTGGCTGTTCCCAGCCAATGTAAATAATAATGCTCTGCACGGATGACTTGACGTATTTGACTTCGGTTTAAAGGTTACCCGTTTTACTCGCGCAAAACAGTGTGGAGCATTACCATGGCGACACCTCTGAGTGCACTCTGGACAGATCCAACGTGCTCAAGCTCTTTACTGATGACATCACCAGTGACCTAATGAGGTTTTTAGTGCAGTGAGAAAATGAACAGTCTCTTATTTTGATTACGCAATCGGCCTGAGCCCTTTATGGTCTAAAGGGGATTTAACTTTCATCTATTAATGGTGTACACTTATATACAGACGGGTGACAAATTAAAGGAAAAACCCCTAGTGAGGGGGTCCGGTGGCTCTGCTATATTTTAGGGGGCATTTTCCTGGGTCTACTTGTCCCCTTAGAGGGAAGGGCCACTGAAAAATCAATACAAAGTTATTCTGAGTAATCACCTTTATCCTATAATTAAACATTTCTATCCTGATGGGAGTGGTCTCTTGCATAAGAGGTCCCCCATCCAGAGGGGTCACTGAATGGTTTGATGAGTATGAGAATTATGTGAATCATCTGCTATGGTCTTCACAGTCACCAGATGTCAACCCAATTGAACACCTATGGGGGATTATGGACGGACATGTTAGACAGCGCTCTCCACCACCATCATCAAAACACCAAATGAGGGAATATATTTTGAAAAAATGGTGTTAAGTCCCTCCAGTAGAGTTCCCATCTGTATATATGTGTGTGTGTGTGTGTGTGTCAGGACGAATAATTAAATGTTCTGGATTATAACATGAATAAGACAGCTCTGATATAATAGGCTTAAATGGCTGACCAGAGATACAATTTGTAACCTGAAATTTGATTTAGGATTTATGGCCTTATTATAATATAACTGGTAAAGCAGTTAAGATCTTTGTTCCTCTTTTTACTGTTCTCTGGCTATTTAGGTTTTATGACTTTAAGTATTAAATTAAATTGCTTTGATTTGGACCAGGGGCACTAATTTCTAGCCAGAACCGGCCCGGCTCATGTTACCTTGATTAATACACAATGTGGACCCGATTCATTTCCTGCAAACGTCACATGCACTGAACTCCATTTACGAAATGGCCGATTTTTTAATGAAACTGTTGGAAATGTGTAATTTCTGGCAGTGTATATCGCAGTCCATTTAGAAAGAAATGGACTGAGAGGACAGTGAACTATAATGATTTATGACTCATTACTGGAAAGTTTTTTTTCTATTTTATATTATTATTTCTTTTAATTTTTATGGAAACATGGGCAATCTTTTTTTTTTTTTTTCCCTTTCCTTGTCAAAGATTTTAAATTGCAATGTCTACATTGAATCGTACAGTACTGGGCCCCCTGCACAGTCTCATCTGGGTAATTCCAGTAGGTTATGACAGCCTCAGTTATAGCTTTTTAAATGATGGTAGCTAATTTCATCAGGGGTGCAGCAAGCAGACACAAGTGTCATTCAAGTCATGAATGGGGTGGTAACCGGGCTCCTGCTATGACTGTCAGTGCAAACCAGACACGTAATACATTTCAGACACCAGGGAGATCTAAAGCTCACATTACAAATGGATTTTCATGTAATGTAATTCAGCCATGAGTGCATATTTTCACCTGGGAAAAAAATCGATATATTTTTTTTTGTTTGAAATTTAGTTTCAGATTGCACGTGCGGTATGATTCCGGAGGTGTGACACCCACGCCCTGTTTCTAAATGCATCGGTAAAATGTGTTTAATTTATTTTGAATGCAACTGAACGCTGAACCATAGTGCATGCTACTAGTACAGCGATTAGCTTGACTGACACAAGCATCACTGTGGGGCTCAGCCATTCACCACAGAGTGGCCTTAACCAAATGAGCCCCCCATGAATGGCAGCACTTGCCTTGTTGGCAGGGTATGTGATGTCATATCCTGTTGTGCCTGAACTTCACAACACTACTTTGGCACCATTACTATTAACATAATTAAAGCTATAAAATAAATACATACTTTTAATCATTTTTTAAATCCTGCAGAATGTTTAGGAAAACATGCTACAAACCACATGGTGCATTTGTATGAAATAAGAATGTTGTTCTGAATATTGGGGGAAAAAATGTGTTTTGTTTAATATGTTTATTTCAAACTGCATGTTATCTGCAGGTATTTCATAGGTGCCCAAGGGTTGAAGTTCCCAGGTGTGCCATAGGTCAGGGCTACCCACAGTGCACCAGGGGTGGGGGTGTGATCAAGGGATGGGACTATTTACCTGAGTGAGTACATGCTAGTTCTTAAATGTTTTGGAAAAAAATATATAATCAGAAAAAAGTGCTTATGCCACCCAACCCCACCCCCCCCAGTTTTTTTTGTGTTTTTGCTGACATTTCTGCCATGATCTGTAGAGGTATGCCTGGTTTTTGTTCAAACCATGTGATCTTCATTCCTGGTCCTGGAGGGCCGCAGAGCCGGCCAGTTTTTGTCGTTGCCTCAATACCAGCAGCCAATCAGACCCAAGAAACCAGGTGAGGTGAGTTAACTTTGTAATTGACTGCTTTAATCGATCAATTAAGTGGTGAGTAAATGGTGACTCAAAACTAGCCCAAAATATATTTTTTACTGAAACCAACATATTTTAAATAGAAATCATCATGTTTTTACTTTTTAAAATAAGTGCGTGCTTAGCGACTTTTTATTTTTACCTGTGACTGAAAGTATCCCAATTTAGCTGTAAAACCACGGACATGGCAACACTGGTGGGACTTCTTATGACCTGCTTACAACACTTCCACAGTACAGTTGGAAAATAGTATGGCGGATATTTTTCGCGGACTGCTGAACAGTGCACATTAAAACAGCACACATCTGCCAGTGCACTGTACGCAGGAGACAGGGCGCAGTAGATCAGGCTCTGATTCGGACACAGCCCAGGAATTAAGATTACTGGGTTAGAACAAAAACCAGGCATAAACTTCAGCTCTCGAATGGAGCTGTACACTCCGAAAGTAAAGGTTGATTGGCTGTGGTATGGAGGCCTTTGAAATGAGGAGAGACCTTGGATTGGGTGACAGCCAGAGGTGGAAAGTTCAGCGGTCATATGCTGAAGTAAAAGCCCTGCCATGCGTTTCTCCCACCCGTGCACTCAGCTGATTTCACTAATTAGTTCTACATCCTGGCTAGCAAATCCAGGTGATTGGAACAAAATACAGAGGATGATTTTTACTATCTGAACCTGGAGTTTTTCCACCTCTGACAGCATGTCAGCCGATGCCTTTTTTGGTCAAAGCGTAAAAGGATGAGCATGTCCCAAAATGGACGTCGCAGGGGAGGGAACGACTGGCACCTCTGACAGGCAGCACACTGATCTGACACTCAAACGTGCCAATTACAAGCGCTCTTCACCATTAAACCCTGTCCTAATCTACACCACAGGCATGCGTGATCCTGTTCATGCATAATCAGGTGGTTAAATATGCCAGCGCCGCTGTGGGCTGAATTTAAAAGTAATTGACTCTCCTCCCTGTCCGTCCCTCTCCTCCCATTCCAATTTCTTTCTGTGTAAATAACCACACGCTACTTGTGGGCTTTTCTTAAATTAAATGTTGATTTGTTTTTCTGTATGACTATCTCTATGGTGGAATAAAAGCGTTAGCAGCCAGACATGCGTTTGGATCCTGAATCGGAATTAGCGGCCAGGACAAATAAAACACAATTACGGTCAGGGCGATGATCCGTCTGGTGGATCGGGTCGTCTCTGGGCTTGGGTACAATCGCTTGCTTTTTTCCATTAGCTGAGCTGCTTCCAGAGCCAACAGGGAACAGAGTGGATTACATCATCTCAATCTTACGACCGATGCCGCGTTGCCATCCAAAAATACATGTGTCTATTTCACTAGCAATTTAGGACTAACCAACACCGCATAATAATAATAATAATAATAATAATAATAATAACTAAAATGGCACTCAGAGAGATGCCAACACCCGTATTTGTTTAATTCTATTGGCAAAGTTGCAGCAGAACAATAAGCCGTCCAATGCACCGCAACTCTCAATTTCACCTTCAATCTTATCCAAAAAGGGCCGGTGTGAATGCAGGCTTTTGTTCCAACCAAGCAGTTACACACCTGATTCTACTAATCAAGGTCCTTAGCAATGTAGAATCAGGTGTGTTACTCCTTTGAACAAAAGCCTGCACCCACACCGGCCCTTTTTGGATAAGATTGAGGACACCTGCCTTAGGCTATAATGGAAAAACTGCTGCATTTGTCTACCAAATGATGGGCTTACAGTCATAATTTAAACCCAGTTATACTCAGAATACATATAGGAATAAGAACCAATGCTTGATAGTGTAATAGTAAAGACATCAAAACTATTAATTTACACAAATGGAATAATGCAGTGACCAAAAAAGTGTTAAACAAATCATACTATGGAATTCCATGGTAGCCACGCTGGTTAAGTGGGCCATCAATTATACTGTACCCTCCACCATTATTGGCACCCCTGGTAAAGATGAGTAAAAAGTGTTATAAAAAATTAACCTTTTGGTGAATTAGTTTAATCTCACACTGAAAAAATTAGAAAAATCCAACCTTTAATTGAAGTAAATTTATTCTTAGAAAAAAAAACATGTGTGTCACAATTATTGGCACCCCTAGAAATTTTTATGAACAGAATGTAACTGAAGCATTTTTTCCATTTATATTTTACTTTTTAAAGTCGATCAGAGTGTTTAGGAACTGTCAACAGTAATCCATGACTTCCTGTTTCACTGGAGTATTAATATGAGGTGACACAGAGGCTATATTCCCTTATTCATACATCAACAAGGGAAAGATAAGAAAACACACAAATCAAATGAGGAAAAAGTGTGTTGAGCTTCAGGGAATGGCTATAAAAAAATAGCTACCTGAAAATGCCCATATCTACCATTAGGCCATACTAAAAAAGTTCATAGCAACTGGAACTGTTACAAACTTGCCCGGAAGAAGACCTAAGTTTATTTTTCCCCCACGTACAGTGTGGAGGATGGTAAGAGAGGCAAAAAAATCCCCAAGGATCACTGTTGGAGAATTACAGAGGAAAGTAGCATCTTGGGGTCATTAAGTCTCTAAAACTACCATTAGACGTCACCTCCATGCCAACAAATTATTTGGAAGGCATGCCAGAAAAAAGCCTTTCTTGTCATTTCACCACAAACATAAGCGCCTGGAGTTTTTGCGAAATGCTACTGGAACGTTGACTGGAACCGTGTTCTATAGTCAGATGAAACAAAAATGGACCTTTTCAGCAACCAATACTCAAGGTGGGTTTGGCATAAAAAGAAGGATGGCTATCCCGAAAATAACCTGATCCCCACTGTTAAGTATGATGGAGGTCCCGTGATGTTGTGGGGCTATTTTTCCTCCAAAGGCCCTGGAAACTTTGTTAGGGTACAGCCCTCTGAACTAATGTTAAATAAATAACCACCGGACAGTGGCAAGCTAGCAAACACAATTACAAGTGACAGCACAATCTCATACCAGCTAGCTAGCTAATGTTAGCTATTCATGTATGAGATTAATATTGGTTCACTGCTAGATCGATTTTTTGCAAACAAATATAACCTTTAACGCATTTATAATGAGCTAGTTAGGAATTACATGAGGAATTTCAGTAACATTTGTGTGGTTGTAGCTACACTCATTCCAAAGCCAAGATTACAAACATTCATACCAGAAACTCCCGTCAAGGGAATTGGTTATGTCTACTTCAGCAACGAGAGCTTCTGTGCTTTGCCTTCAGTGCTAGCTAGATCCATACTATCGAGATGTATGAGAAGATACATACGCAGTTCAGTATATGGATAGTGGTTAAAACTCGGCTACTTTACGGACGTGCTCCTTGTAGTCTATTCGTCATTGTACGCATTCCACTAACCAGAGTCATATGTTCACCAACCAGAGTCTAGTGTTGACTCTATGATGAGTAAAACAACTCAACTATAACTTCGTTGTTGAATCATGTAAAAAGATCTGCAAGTGTTTATCTCCCCCATGTGCGCCCTCCTACATTCAAAAGGTGTAACAACAATTCCTCCAACGTCTATTCATTAGAAACTGGTGGAAATTTATAAAATTAAAATAATTGTAGTCGACCGATTTGAAAAATATTAGAGAATTCCGGTCTTTGGCCTGTCAACATATGTTTGAAGTTTCATCCAAATCAGACCAGAACTAAGGCTAAGGCTGTTATGGACAGACAGACAGACAGACACACACACGGACATAAGGTAATTATCATCATCATCATCATTAAATTATCTCAAACTGTTTTAAATAGAAACCCAAACTGAATGTTTGTTATTTTTTTGAATCACACGGTGAAATGTGGCACAGTATTTTTGCAGCTGCATCGCACCGCTTAGTTCAAACAAACAGTTGGTTATTAATGTACAACAATGAAAATCATTTGTTCAGATCAAACGTATCTCTGTGATCTCATGATAAGATAAATTCAGCTAGCATTTCTTTTTTAAATAGCAAACGGGAAACTGCCTGGTTCCAAAGCTTACATATAGAACACAAGCATGCAGATGCTATCAAAATAAAACCAGTCACATCTTGAGAAATATCACAAGGACGAAGGCCAACATAAAACTCTGTCTGACTACAAAACTAACTTAAATAACAGTTTTAAAACACATACAGGGACAGAGTCAATCATCATCTGTCCTTAACTTTGACCTATAAGTGAATACAGCAAGTGATTGATATGTTAAGGGATCAATAAAGTTGCATGATACAAAACACAAGGTGTAGCATTAGGCTTAGTCTTAGTGTGCTATTACCTACCAATCTGGTCACTGACATATATGAGCTCATTAGCACACAAAGGCGAAACTATTATAAACTTTAGGTGCTAAAACTATTCCTGCATTAATTATATTATTTGGTTATTTTCTTGCCTGCAAATTAACAATATCCGCACATTTCACTGCTAAAGCTTGCAAAGACCTGACATGTTCTTGTTTTTAAAAAAATATAAAATTCTTTATTTGGACTTAATTAAAATTACAGTATAGATGTAATCACAATGAAACCTGCTGATCAGATCTAAATATACGCATAATACACAAAATTAATATTCTTATAGTAACAATCTGAACTTGGGAGAACTTTGAACTTTTTAAAATATTTTTTAATATTTTATGTGACTATAAAGATATAAGTTGCCCTATGGAGCTACTGGCCATAGTCAGCATTGGCACGGCGGGGATTTGATTGCAGCACATCCCTGTGCCACAGTGTGGTGCCTTAACCGAATGAGAGCAAATAAAACCGATGGGAGAGTGACAACGTTGTGCTGTGTTTAAACTGCTTGTCCCATCCTGCCTTGTGATCAGTCGTCCTTTTGTATGAAATTCAGTGTAATTGGACACACTGCCAATGCAATACAATAAATTGGGTATAAACAAAAGCCAAAAGAGAGCAAGACTGCTTCAAAAACACGTAAGGAAAAAAAAAGTTTTTAAACTTGAGATTTAAATAAAGTAAAATGTCACCTGTGGTGGTTGTGAAGTTAACTCTTTTCACAGGCGATGTTTACGGGTAATGAGATACCCTGGCCTCATTAAAGCTTTTATTTTTAAACTGAAAAAAAACAAAAAACATTTCACATAAACCATAGCTGAAAAGCTTGCTTACAAAAAAGTCTCAGATGCTGCAGTAAGGCAAATCCTATTAAGTATCTGTTATGGCTCTGTTCCAGTGTGTGGATGGACCCTATGGTCTGGTATCTGTTAAGGCTCTGTTCCAGTGTGTGGATGGACCCTATGGTCTGGTATCTGTTATGGCTATGTTCCAGTGTGTGGATGGGCCCCATGGTCTGGTATCTGTTAAGGCTCTGTTCCAGTGTGTGGATGGACCCGATGGTCTGGTATCTGTTAAGGCTCTGTTCCAGTGTGTGGATGGACCCGATGGTCTGGTATCTGTTATGGCTCTGTTCCAGTGTGCGGATGGACCCTATGGTCTGGTATCTGTTATGGCTCTGTTCCAGTGTGTGGATGGGCCCCATGGTCTGGTATCTGTTAAGGCTCTGTTCCAGGGTGTGGATGGGCTCTATAGTCTGGTATCTGTTAAGGCTCTGTTCCAGTGTGTGGATGGACCCTATAGTCTGGTATCTGTTAAGGCTCTGTTCCAGTGTGTGGATGGGCCCCATGGTCTGGTATCTGTTAAGGCTCTGTTCCAGTGTGTGGATGGGCCCCATGGTCTGGTATCTGTTAAGGCTCTGTTCCAGTGTGTGGATGGACCCGATGGTCTGGTATCTGTTATGGCTCTGTTCCAGTGTGCGGATGGACCCTATGGTCTGGTATCTGTTATGGCTCTGTTCCAGTGTGCGGATGGACCCTATGGTCTGGTATCTGTTATGGCTCTGTTCCAGCGTGTGGATGGGCTCTATAGTCTGGTATCTGTTAAGGCTCTGTTCCAGGGTGTGGATGGGCCCCATGGTCTGGTATCTGTTAAGGCTCTGTTCCAGTGTGTGGATGGACCCTATAGTCTGGTATCTGTTAAGGCTCTGTTCCAGTGTGTGGATGGGCCCCATGGTCTGGTATCTGTTAAGGCTCTGTTCCAGTGTGTGGATGGACCCGATGGTCTGGTATCTGTTATGGCTCTGTTCCAGTGTGCGGATGGACCCTATGGTCTGGTATCTGTTATGGCTCTGTTCCAGGGTGTGGATGGGCTCTATGGTCTGGTATCTGTTATGGCTCTGTTCCAGTGTGTGGATGGGCCCCATGGTCTGGTATCTGTTAAGGCTCTGTTCCAGGGTGTGGATGGGCTCTATAGTCTGGTATCTGTTAAGACTCTGTTCCAGGGTGTGGATGGGCTCCATGGTCTGGTATCTGTTAAGACTATGTTTCAGTGTATGGATGGGCCCCATGGTTTGGTATCTGTTAAGGCTCTGTTCCAGTGTGTGGATGGGCCCCATGGTTTGGTATCTGTTAAGGCTCTGTTCCAGTGTGTGGATGGGCTCCATGGTCTGGTATCTGTTAAGGCTCTGTTCCAGTGTGTGGATGGGCTCCATAGTCTGGTATCTGTTAAGGCTCTGTTCCAGTGTATGGATGGGCCCCATGGTTTGGTATCTGTTAAGGCTCTGTTCCAGTGTATGGATGGGCCCCATGGTTTGGTATCTGTTAAGGCTCTGTTCCAGTGTGTGGATGGGCCCCATGGTCTGGTATCTGTTAAGACTATGTTTCAGTGTATGGATGGGCCCCATGGTCTGGTATCTGTTAAGACTATGTTTCAGTGTATGGATGGGCTCTATAGTCTGGTATATGTTAAGGCTCTGTTCCAGGGTGTGGATGGGCCCCATGGTCTGGTATCTGTTAAGGCTCTGTTCTAGTGTGTGGATGGGCCCCATGGTCTGGTATCTGTTAAGACTATGTTCCAGTGTGCGGATGGGCCCCATGGTCTGGTATCCATTAAGGCTCTGTTCCAGTGTATGGATGGGCCCCATGGTCTGGCATCTGTTAAGACACTGTTCCAGGATGTGGATGAAGCGCAAGTTCTGTTATTTATTAAGGCACTGGTCTTGTGTGTAAATTGGCCCCACAGGGTCAAAATGAACACACTTTTACTGTATGTGGATTGGCCCCATAATCAATGGGGTGGGTGGCGCACAATTGGTCTGACATCACCCAGAGGAGGGGAGGGGCAGGCGGGGGTATTCACTCAGCTTGGATGACCATGTCTCATCACTCACCAGGACCGCCACTGGTCAATCAGGAATCCACAGTGCACTCATTCATACTGCACAATGAGAGAGCATCTTCCTCCAGCTCACGTCTGTGGAAACGCAACGGCTCAACCTCTGAGATGAAGATGCGTGAATGTTACGGCCACTCCCTGAATGAATGCAGGTAGGGATATGTGTATATGTGTGTGTGTATGTAGAATAGAAAACATGTCAGCAGGTGAGAAAACAAACAGAAAAAACCACAGTCCGGCAAACACTCTGGGTGAAAAAAACATCAGACTCAGAAGCACAGGAACCAAGAAAAACAGCAACTCCAGAGAACTGGGCAAGCCAGTCTTTTAAAGACATTGGCCCAGGTTACTCCAATCAAACAATCAGGGCAACCATTTAAATAACTCTGCATGGGGAAACAAGACAGCACAGCAGGGGAAAGACAGGCACACGTAACAGTGAAGAACAGGAATTCAATTTATATAGCGCCTTTTGGGACATTTAAAACAGTGTTTACGCAGGGGGTAAACTCACCTCACCTGTCCCCACCACCTGGACCAACATTCACTGCCACTGTTTAGCAGCTGAACGCTCAGCAATACCACGAGGGGAACGGGAAACGAGAGGTGAAGGTTTAACCGTAAATCTCTCAAACGCTACAGCGGTAAGACGCTGCGGATAATGAAGTGTAATGTGTTAGGCTGGTTTGGACGCTAGCCAATCCCGTCGGGCCACAAACAGGCTGATTGCTTTCCCCGTTTGATTTCAATTCAGAGTCCGTAGAGCTAATTACATTCGCCTTTCGCCACGTCCTCCGACAGCCGCGCTTTCCAAACATCGCCTTGAATAAACAAGAGCGCGTTCCCAGCAGTCTCTCTCCCGCCGGCTCGAGTTCGCCGACCTTCTGCTGCCGCGACGTTCTTCGTTCTCGGTGATTGCTCCAACTTCTCCTCCTTGTGCGTTCCTCCGAGACAATTATGTAGCTGACTAATCGATATTAAACATGAATGTCACGTCACATCAAAACTGTATATTATTTGTGCAGTTGTGGCAGGTGTGTGTGTGTGGGCGGGGGGGGGGGGATCTCGGTCTGTAGTGTAGTCACGGAACAGAAAAGTACGGTTTAGCCTCACTGCGTATTCACATGTGTTCACATTCACATTTTTTTGGAGAGACTCATTCCGTTAGTTTAAAACACGTTAAAAGAAAGCTCACAGTGAAAAAATTAGAAAATGAAAAGTCATTTTCAGCACGGCGTGCTCGTGTTAGTGCTCATTCCTCGGGGTAGCCTACTGCAGGGTACAGCAGGGTACAGCAGGGTACAGCACGGATACTGCAGGGTACAGCAGGGTACAGCACGGATACTGCAGGGTACTGCATGGGTACTGCAGGGTACTGCAGGGTACTGCATCCTTTCATTCTTTTTTGAAAAGTAGCGTAGGCTCGGCAGTGATTCATTCTCTTGGTGTTCAGAGATGCTATTCTGGACCACAGGTCTCCAGTCTCCTCTTTCACTTATTAAATTTCGCATCACTGTCAGACTTCACCGGGAACTGTGGGAGCAAATACATAAATGATTAACGACTGACCTATTTTTCAACACAGTTTAAAACAGCAGGAATCCAGGAATAATGTACACCCGGGATAATTACTGAGGAGAGCTTTCTTAAATCTTGAAAAAATAAAAATAAGAATAAGAAAACAGCATTAATCCATTTTGTTGTCCTGGGGATATCGAATCTTTAATTCTTGAATCCCTGAAAGAAACAGTCGAGAGACATTATACCTGTATACCTGACGTGTGTATACCTAGATCAAGACTACCTGGGTCTGGTTGGCTCAGCGAGGCATCGGCCTGCTGAATGTGTGTGTGTGTGTGTAACAACCATTATCGGTCCCATTAAACCATTCTCTATTAATCCCAAAGAAAGCAAACGAAGCAGAATTACCCGGGAAAAATAAAGCCGCTTGGTCGGTCCCCTCATGTCAAAGAAAGAGCGGAGACCTTGCGTTTTTTTTTTTAAAGACCTTGCGTTCCTACAGGAGCTTGTAAAGATGTTGAACTCTGTGTGACAGCAGCCTTTCGGTCCTGTTCACAAGCCCTGCTCTAAATCACATGTGAAATGTGCTGTATGGCCTCCCAGGGGGAGATTATCTCACTTCACTGACTCTCTCTTTCCTTTTCTCCCTCTGTCTCTCCCTCTGTCTCTCCCTCTCTCTCTGAGGCATACAAACAGACACACGCACACATACACAAACACAAACAGACACACAGACAGATATACTGACAGTGACAGAGGCCTGAATGTGAGCACACACACACACACACACACAAGCGTACAGATCTGAGGTTATGGCTCAAGATGACACCAGCACACCAACAGCACCGTTAACTATTCTTTTTTGGTTCCCGCACACCAGCACAACTACTTCCCAGAGGAGACTAAAAGATCTGTGAACAAAAAATGAGGAATGAGGGTGTCTCGTTGGCGTGGCCTGTAAGAACGCCGTCCATGACCTCATTGTGAGCCATGACGTTGGCGGTTAGAATTCTGGCCGTGTGACCTTTGTTGCATATCTCTCCCTCTCTCTCTCACTCTGTATTCTTCCTGACTCTATATTATGCTATCCAATATAGTAAAAAGCCTACAAATAACAACAACAAAAAACTTTCAGACAGTTGCACATTTGCATCGTGGTATACAAATAGTACAACACATAATAAGTAAATATGTATATAATAAATAAAACATGAATAATATATAGATATTGAATAAATAACTAATTTCAGTGCCTTATGTGTATAGCTGTTATTGTTCTGTCATTAGAGTGATGCATGCTGACTGTGCAGATGTGTATATCTGTTATTGTTGTGTCATTAGAGTGATGCATGCTGACTCTGTGCAGATGTGCATATCTGTTATTGTTGTGTCATTAGAGTGATGCATGCTGACTGTGTGCAGATGTGTATAGCTGTTATTGTTCTGTCATTAGAGTGATGCATGCTGACTCTGTGCAGATGTGTATAGCTGTTATTGTTCTGTCATTACAGTGATGCATGCTGACTCTGTGCAGATGTGTATAGCTGTTATTGTTCTGTCATTAGAGTGATGCATGCTGACTCTGTGCAGATGTGTATAGCTGTTATTGTTCTGTCATTAGAGTGATGCATGCTGACTCTGTGCAGATGTGTATAGCTGTTATTGTTCTGTCATTAGAGTGATGCATGCTGACTCTGTGCAGATGTGTATAGCTGTTATTGTTCTGTCATTAGAGTGATGCATGCTGACTCTGTGCAGATGTGTATAGCTGTTATTGTTCTGTCATTAGAGTGATGCATGCTGACTCTGTGCAGATGTGTATAGCTGTTATTGTTCTGTCATTAGAGTGATGCATGCTGACTCTGTGCAGATGTGTATAGCTGTTATTGTTCTGTCATTAGAGTGATGCATGCTGACTCTGTGCAGATGTGTATAGCTGTTATTGTTCTGTCATTAGAGTGATGCATGCTGACTCTGTGCAGATGTGTATAGCTGTTATTGTTCTGTCATTAGAGTGATGCATGCTGACTCTGTGCAGATGTGTATAGCTGTTATTGTTCTGTCATTAGAGTGATGCATGCTGACTCTGTGCAGATGTGTATAGCTGTTATTGTTCTGTCATTAGAGTGATGCATGCTGACTCTGTGCAGATGTGTATAGCTGTTATTGTTCTGTCATTAGAGTGATGCATGCTGACTCTGTGCAGATGTGTATAGCTGTTATTGTTCTGTCATTAGAGTGATGCATGCTGACTCTGTGCAGATGTGTATAGCTGTTATTGTTCTGTCATTAGAGTGATGCATGCTGACTCTGTGCAGATGTGTATAGCTGTTATTGTTCTGTCATTAGAGTGATGCATGCTGACTCTGTGCAGATGTGTATAGCTGTTATTGTTCTGTCATTAGAGTGATGCATGCTGACTCTGTGCAGATGTGTATAGCTGTTATTGTTCTGTCATTAGAGTGATGCATGCTGACTCTGTGCAGATGTGTATAGCTGTTATTGTTCTGTCATTAGAGTGATGCATGCTGACTCTGTGCAGATGTGTATAGCTGTTATTGTTCTGTCATTAGAGTGATGCATGCTGACTCTGTGCAGATGTGTATAGCTGTTATTGTTCTGTCATTAGAGTGATGCATGCTGACTCTGTGCAGATGTGTATAGCTGTTATTGTTCTGTCATTAGAGTGATGCATGCTGTCTCTGTGCAGATGTGTATAGCTGTTATTGTTCTGTCATTAGAGTGATGCATGCTGACTCTGTGCAGATGTGTATAGCTGTTATTGTTCTGTCATTAGAGTGATGCATGCTGACTCTGTGCAGATGTGTATAGCTGTTATTGTTCTGTCATTAGAGTGATGCATGCTGACTCTGTGCAGATGTGTATAGCTGTTATTGTTCTGTCATTAGAGTGATGCATGCTGACTCTGTGCAGATGTGTATAGCTGTTATTGTTCTGTCATTAGAGTGATGCATGCTGACTCTGTGCAGATGTGTATAGCTGTTATTGTTCTGTCATTAGAGTGATGCATGCTGACTCTGTGCAGATGTGTATAGCTGTTATTGTTCTGTCATTAGAGTGATGCATGCTGACTCTGTGCAGATGTGTATAGCTGTTATTGTTCTGTCATTAGAGTGATGCATGCTGACTCTGTGCAGATGTGTATAGCTGTTATTGTTCTGTCATTAGAGTGATGCATGCTGACTCTGTGCAGATGTGTATAGCTGTTATTGTTCTGTCATTAGAGTGATGCATGCTGACTCTGTGCAGATGTGTATAGCTGTTATTGTTCTGTCATTAGAGTGATGCATGCTGACTCTGTGCAGATGTGTATAGCTGTTATTGTTCTGTCATTAGAGTGATGCATGCTGACTCTGTGCAGATGTGTATAGCTGTTATTGTTCTGTCATTAGAGTGATGCATGCTGACTCTGTGCAGATGTGTATAGCTGTTATTGTTCTGTCATTAGAGTGATGCATGCTGACTCTGTGCAGATGTGTATAGCTGTTATTGTTCTGTCATTAGAGTGATGCATGCTGACTCTGTGCAGATGTGTATAGCTGTTATTGTTCTGTCATTAGAGTGATGCATGCTGACTCTGTGCAGATGTGTATAGCTGTTATTGTTGTGTCATTAGAGTGATGCATGCTGACTCTGTGTAGATGTGTATAGCTGTTATTGTTCTGTCATTAGAGTGATGCATGCTGACTCTGTGCAGATGTGTATAGCTGTTATTGTTCTGTCATTAGAGTGATGCATGCTGACTCTGTGCAGATGTGTATAGCTGTTATTGTTCTGTCATTAGAGTGATGCATGCTGACTCTGTGCAGATGTGTATAGCTGTTATTGTTCTGTCATTAGAGTGATGCATGCTGACTCTGTGCAGATGTGTATAGCTGTTATTGTTCTGTCATTAGAGTGATGCATGCTGACTCTGTGCAGATGTGTATAGCTGTTATTGTTCTGTCATTAGAGTGATGCATGCTGACTCTGTGCAGATGTGTATAGCTGTTATTGTTCTGTCATTAGAGTGATGCATGCTGACTGTGTGCAGATGTGTATAGCTGTTATTGTTCTGTCATTAGAGTGATGCATGCTGACTCTGTGCAGATGTGTATAGCTGTTATTGTTCTGTCATTAGAGTGATGCATGCTGACTCTGTGCAGATGTGTATAGCTGTTATTGTTCTGTCATTAGAGTGATGCATGCTGACTGTGTGCAGATGTGTATAGCTGTTATTGTTCTGTCATTAGAGTGATGCATGCTGACTCTGTGCAGATGTGTATAGCTGTTATTGTTCTGTCATTAGAGTGATGCATGCTGACTCTGTGCAGATGTGTATAGCTGTTATTGTTCTGTCATTAGAGTGATGCATGCTGACTCTGTGCAGATGTGTATAGCTGTTATTGTTCTGTCATTAGAGTGATGCATGCTGACTCTGTGCAGATGTGTATAGCTGTTATTGTTCTGTCATTAGAGTGATGCATGCTGACTCTGTGCAGATGTGTATAGCTGTTATTGTTCTGTCATTAGAGTGATGCATGCTGACTCTGTGCAGATGTGTATAGCTGTTATTGTTCTGTCATTAGAGTGATGCATGCTGACTCTGTGCAGATGTGTATAGCTGTTATTGTTCTGTCATTAGAGTGATGCATGCTGACTCTGTGCAGATGTGTATAGCTGTTATTGTTCTGTCATTAGAGTGATGCATGCTGACTCTGTGCAGATGTGTATAGCTGTTATTGTTCTGTCATTAGAGTGATGCATGCTGACTCTGTGCAGATGTGTATAGCTGTTATTGTTCTGTCATTAGAGTGATGCATGCTGACTCTGTGCAGATGTGTATAGCTGTTATTGTTCTGTCATTAGAGTGATGCATGCTGACTCTGTGCAGATGTGTATAGCTGTTATTGTTCTGTCATTAGAGTGATGCATGCTGACTCTGTGCAGATGTGTATAGCTGTTATTGTTCTGTCATTAGAGTGATGCATGCTGACTCTGTGCAGATGTGTATAGCTGTTATTGTTCTGTCATTAGAGTGATGCATGCTGACTCTGTGCAGATGTGTATAGCTGTTATTGTTCTGTCATTAGAGTGATGCATGCTGACTGTGTGCAGATGTGTATAGCTGTTATTGTTCTGTCATTAGAGTGATGCATGCTGACTCTGTGCAGATGTGTATAGCTGTTATTGTTCTGTCATTAGAGTGATGCATGCTGACTCTGTGCAGATGTGTATAGCTGTTATTGTTCTGTCATTAGAGTGATGCATGCTGACTGTGTGCAGATGTGTATAGCTGTTATTGTTCTGTCATTAGAGTGATGCATGCTGACTCTGTGCAGATGTGTATAGCTGTTATTGTTCTGTCATTAGAGTGATGCATGCTGACTCTGTGCAGATGTGTATAGCTGTTATTGTTCTGTCATTAGAGTGATGCATGCTGACTCTGTGCAGATGTGTATAGCTGTTATTGTTCTGTCATTAGAGTGATGCATGCTGACTCTGTGCAGATGTGTATAGCTGTTATTGTTCTGTCATTAGAGTGATGCATGCTGACTCTGTGCAGATGTGTATAGCTGTTATTGTTCTGTCATTAGAGTGATGCATGCTGACTCTGTGCAGATGTGTATAGCTGTTATTGTTCTGTCATTAGAGTGATGCATGCTGACTCTGTGCAGATGTGTATAGCTGTTATTGTTCTGTCATTAGAGTGATGCATGCTGACTCTGTGCAGATGTGTATAGCTGTTATTGTTCTGTCATTAGAGTGATGCATGCTGACTGTGCAGATGTGTATAGCTGTTATTGTTCTGTCATTAGAGTGATGCATGCTGACTCTGTGCAGATGTGTATAGCTGTTATTGTTCTGTCATTAGAGTGATGCATGCTGACTCTGTGCAGATGTGTATAGCTGTTATTGTTCTGTCATTAGAGTGATGCATGCTGACTCTGTGCAGATGTGTATAGCTGTTATTGTTCTGTCATTAGAGTGATGCATGCTGACTCTGTGCAGATGTGTATAGCTGTTATTGTTCTGTCATTAGAGTGATGCATGCTGACTCTGTGCAGATGTGTATAGCTGTTATTGTTCTGTCATTAGAGTGATGCATGCTGACTCTGTGCAGATGTGTATAGCTGTTATTGTTCTGTCATTAGAGTGATGCATGCTGACTCTGTGCAGATGTGTATAGCTGTTATTGTTCTGTCATTAGAGTGATGCATGCTGACTCTGTGCAGATGTGTATAGCTGTTATTGTTCTGTCATTAGAGTGATGCATGCTGACTCTGTGCAGATGTGTATAGCTGTTATTGTTCTGTCATTAGAGTGATGCATGCTGACTCTGTGCAGATGTGTATAGCTGTTATTGTTCTGTCATTAGAGTGATGCATGCTGACTCTGTGCAGATGTGTATAGCTGTTATTGTTCTGTCATTAGAGTGATGCATGCTGACTCTGTGCAGATGTGTATAGCTGTTATTGTTCTGTCATTAGAGTGATGCATGCTGACTCTGTGCAGATGTGTATAGCTGTTATTGTTCTGTCATTAGAGTGATGCATGCTGACTCTGTGCAGATGTGTATAGCTGTTATTGTTCTGTCATTAGAGTGATGCATGCTGACTCTGTGCAGATGTGTATAGCTGTTATTGTTCTGTCATTAGAGTGATGCATGCTGACTCTGTGCAGATGTGTATAGCTGTTATTGTTCTGTCATTAGAGTGATGCATGCTGACTCTGTGCAGATGTGTATAGCTGTTATTGTTCTGTCATTAGAGTGATGCATGCTGACTCTGTGCAGATGTGTATAGCTGTTATTGTTCTGTCATTAGAGTGATGCATGCTGACTCTGTGCAGATGTGTATAGCTGTTATTGTTCTGTCATTAGAGTGATGCATGCTGACTCTGTGCAGATGTGTATAGCTGTTATTGTTCTGTCATTAGAGTGATGCATGCTGACTCTGTGCAGATGTGTATAGCTGTTATTGTTCTGTCATTAGAGTGATGCATGCTGACTCTGTGCAGATGTGTATAGCTGTTATTGTTCTGTCATTAGAGTGATGCATGCTGACTCTGTGCAGATGTGTATAGCTGTTATTGTTCTGTCATTAGAGTGATGCATGCTGACTCTGTGCAGATGTGTATAGCTGTTATTGTTCTGTCATTAGAGTGATGCATGCTGACTCTGTGCAGATGTGTATAGCTGTTATTGTTCTGTCATTAGAGTGATGCATGCTGACTCTGTGCAGATGTGTATAGCTGTTATTGTTCTGTCATTAGAGTGATGCATGCTGACTCTGTGCAGATGTGTATAGCTGTTATTGTTCTGTCATTAGAGTGATGCATGCTGACTGTGTGCAGATGTGTATAGCTGTTATTGTTCTGTCATTAGAGTGATGCATGCTGACTCTGTGCAGATGTGTATAGCTGTTATTGTTCTGTCATTAGAGTGATGCATGCTGACTGTGCAGATGTGTATAGCTGTTATTGTTCTGTCATTAGAGTGATGCATGCTGACTCTGTGCAGATGTGTATAGCTGTTATTGTTCTGTCATTAGAGTGATGCATGCTGACTCTGTGCAGATGTGTATAGCTGTTATTGTTCTGTCATTAGAGTGATGCATGCTGACTCTGTGCAGATGTGTATAGCTGTTATTGTTCTGTCATTAGAGTGATGCATGCTGACTCTGTGCAGATGTGTATAGCTGTTATTGTTCTGTCATTAGAGTGATGCATGCTGACTCTGTGCAGATGTGTATAGCTGTTATTGTTCTGTCATTAGAGTGATGCATGCTGACTCTGTGCAGATGTGTATAGCTGTTATTGTTCTGTCATTAGAGTGATGCATGCTGACTCTGTGCAGATGTGTATAGCTGTTATTGTTCTGTCATTAGAGTGATGCATGCTGACTGTGTGCAGATGTGTATAGCTGTTATTGTTCTGTCATTAGAGTGATGCATGCTGACTCTGTGCAGATGTGTATAGCTGTTATTGTTCTGTCATTAGAGTGATGCATGCTGACTCTGTGCAGATGTGTATAGCTGTTATTGTTCTGTCATTAGAGTGATGCATGCTGACTCTGTGCAGATGTGTATAGCTGTTATTGTTCTGTCATTAGAGTGATGCATGCTGACTCTGTGCAGATGTGTATAGCTGTTATTGTTCTGTCATTAGAGTGATGCATGCTGACTCTGTGCAGATGTGTATAGCTGTTATTGTTCTGTCATTAGAGTGATGCATGCTGACTCTGTGCAGATGTGTATAGCTGTTATTGTTCTGTCATTAGAGTGATGCATGCTGACTCTGTGCAGATGTGTATAGCTGTTATTGTTCTGTCATTAGAGTGATGCATGCTGACTCTGTGCAGATGTGTATAGCTGTTATTGTTCTGTCATTAGAGTGATGCATGCTGACTCTGTGCAGATGTGTATAGCTGTTATTGTTCTGTCATTAGAGTGATGCATGCTGACTGTGCAGATGTGTATAGCTGTTATTGTTCTGTCATTAGAGTGATGCATGCTGACTCTGTGCAGATGTGTATAGCTGTTATTGTTCTGTCATTAGAGTGATGCATGCTGACTCTGTGCAGATGTGTATAGCTGTTATTGTTCTGTCATTAGAGTGATGCATGCTGACTCTGTGCAGATGTGTATAGCTGTTATTGTTCTGTCATTAGAGTGATGCATGCTGACTCTGTGCAGATGTGTATAGCTGTTATTGTTCTGTCATTAGAGTGATGCATGCTGACTCTGTGCAGATGTGTATAGCTGTTATTGTTCTGTCATTAGAGTGATGCATGCTGACTGTGTGCAGATGTGTATAGCTGTTATTGTTCTGTCATTAGAGTGATGCATGCTGACTCTGTGCAGATGTGTATAGCTGTTATTGTTCTGTCATTAGAGTGATGCATGCTGACTCTGTGCAGATGTGTATAGCTGTTATTGTTCTGTCATTAGAGTGATGCATGCTGACTCTGTGCAGATGTGTATAGCTGTTATTGTTCTGTCATTAGAGTGATGCATGCTGACTCTGTGCAGATGTGTATAGCTGTTATTGTTCTGTCATTAGAGTGATGCATGCTGACTCTGTGCAGATGTGTATAGCTGTTATTGTTCTGTCATTAGAGTGATGCATGCTGACTCTGTGCAGATGTGTATAGCTGTTATTGTTCTGTCATTAGAGTGATGCATGCTGACTCTGTGCAGATGTGTATAGCTGTTATTGTTCTGTCATTAGAGTGATGCATGCTGACTCTGTGCAGATGTGTATAGCTGTTATTGTTCTGTCATTAGAGTGATGCATGCTGACTCTGTGCAGATGTGTATAGCTGTTATTGTTCTGTCATTAGAGTGATGCATGCTGACTCTGTGCAGATGTGTATAGCTGTTATTGTTCTGTCATTAGAGTGATGCATGCTGACTCTGTGCAGATGTGTATAGCTGTTATTGTTCTGTCATTAGAGTGATGCATGCTGACTCTGTGCAGATGTGTATAGCTGTTATTGTTCTGTCATTAGAGTGATGCATGCTGACTCTGTGCAGATGTGTATAGCTGTTATTGTTCTGTCATTAGAGTGATGCATGCTGACTCTGTGCAGATGTGTATAGCTGTTATTGTTCTGTCATTAGAGTGATGCATGCTGACTCTGTGCAGATGTGTATAGCTGTTATTGTTCTGTCATTAGAGTGATGCATGCTGACTCTGTGCAGATGTGTATAGCTGTTATTGTTCTGTCATTAGAGTGATGCATGCTGACTCTGTGCAGATGTGTATAGCTGTTATTGTTCTGTCATTAGAGTGATGCATGCTGACTCTGTGCAGATGTGTATAGCTGTTATTGTTCTGTCATTAGAGTGATGCATGCTGACTCTGTGCAGATGTGTATAGCTGTTATTGTTCTGTCATTAGAGTGATGCATGCTGACTCTGTGCAGATGTGTATAGCTGTTATTGTTCTGTCATTAGAGTGATGCATGCTGACTCTGTGCAGATGTGTATAGCTGTTATTGTTCTGTCATTAGAGTGATGCATGCTGACTCTGTGCAGATGTGTATAGCTGTTATTGTTCTGTCATTAGAGTGATGCATGCTGACTCTGTGCAGATGTGTATAGCTGTTATTGTTCTGTCATTAGAGTGATGCATGCTGACTCTGTGCAGATGTGTATAGCTGTTATTGTTCTGTCATTAGAGTGATGCATGCTGACTCTGTGCAGATGTGTATAGCTGTTATTGTTCTGTCATTAGAGTGATGCATGCTGACTCTGTGCAGATGTGTATAGCTGTTATTGTTCTGTCATTAGAGTGATGCATGCTGACTCTGTGCAGATGTGTATAGCTGTTATTGTTCTGTCATTAGAGTGATGCATGCTGACTCTGTGCAGATGTGTATAGCTGTTATTGTTCTGTCATTAGAGTGATGCATGCTGACTCTGTGCAGATGTGTATAGCTGTTATTGTTCTGTCATTAGAGTGATGCATGCTGACTCTGTGCAGATGTGTATAGCTGTTATTGTTCTGTCATTAGAGTGATGCATGCTGACTCTGTGCAGATGTGTATAGCTGTTATTGTTCTGTCATTAGAGTGATGCATGCTGACTCTGTGCAGATGTGTATAGCTGTTATTGTTCTGTCATTAGAGTGATGCATGCTGACTCTGTGCAGATGTGTATAGCTGTTATTGTTCTGTCATTAGAGTGATGCATGCTGACTCTGTGCAGATGTGTATAGCTGTTATTGTTCTGTCATTAGAGTGATGCATGCTGACTCTGTGCAGATGTGTATAGCTGTTATTGTTCTGTCATTAGAGTGATGCATGCTGACTCTGTGCAGATGTGTATAGCTGTTATTGTTCTGTCATTAGAGTGATGCATGCTGACTCTGTGCAGATGTGTATAGCTGTTATTGTTCTGTCATTAGAGTGATGCATGCTGACTCTGTGCAGATGTGTATAGCTGTTATTGTTCTGTCATTAGAGTGATGCATGCTGACTCTGTGCAGATGTGTATAGCTGTTATTGTTCTGTCATTAGAGTGATGCATGCTGACTCTGTGCAGATGTGTATAGCTGTTATTGTTCTGTCATTAGAGTGATGCATGCTGACTCTGTGCAGATGTGTATAGCTGTTATTGTTCTGTCATTAGAGTGATGCATGCTGACTCTGTGCAGATGTGTATAGCTGTTATTGTTCTGTCATTAGAGTGATGCATGCTGACTCTGTGCAGATGTGTATAGCTGTTATTGTTCTGTCATTAGAGTGATGCATGCTGACTCTGTGCAGATGTGTATAGCTGTTATTGTTCTGTCATTAGAGTGATGCATGCTGACTCTGTGCAGATGTGTATAGCTGTTATTGTTCTGTCATTAGAGTGATGCATGCTGACTCTGTGCAGATGTGTATAGCTGTTATTGTTCTGTCATTAGAGTGATGCATGCTGACTGTGTGCAGATGTGTATAGCTGTTATTGTTCTGTCATTAGAGTGATGCATGCTGACTCTGTGCAGATGTGTATAGCTGTTATTGTTCTGTCATTAGAGTGATGCATGCTGACTCTGTGCAGATGTGTATAGCTGTTATTGTTCTGTCATTAGAGTGATGCATGCTGACTCTGTGCAGATGTGTATAGCTGTTATTGTTCTGTCATTAGAGTGATGCATGCTGACTCTGTGCAGATGTGTATAGCTGTTATTGTTCTGTCATTAGAGTGATGCATGCTGACTCTGTGCAGATGTGTATAGCTGTTATTGTTCTGTCATTAGAGTGATGCATGCTGACTCTGTGCAGATGTGTATAGCTGTTATTGTTCTGTCATTAGAGTGATGCATGCTGACTCTGTGCAGATGTGTATAGCTGTTATTGTTCTGTCATTAGAGTGATGCATGCTGACTCTGTGCAGATGTGTATAGCTGTTATTGTTCTGTCATTAGAGTGATGCATGCTGACTCTGTGCAGATGTGTATAGCTGTTATTGTTCTGTCATTAGAGTGATGCATGCTGACTCTGTGCAGATGTGTATAGCTGTTATTGTTCTGTCATTAGAGTGATGCATGCTGACTCTGTGCAGATGTGTATAGCTGTTATTGTTCTGTCATTAGAGTGATGCATGCTGACTCTGTGCAGATGTGTATAGCTGTTATTGTTCTGTCATTAGAGTGATGCATGCTGACTCTGTGCAGATGTGTATAGCTGTTATTGTTCTGTCATTAGAGTGATGCATGCTGACTCTGTGCAGATGTGTATAGCTGTTATTGTTCTGTCATTAGAGTGATGCATGCTGACTCTGTGCAGATGTGTATAGCTGTTATTGTTCTGTCATTAGAGTGATGCATGCTGACTCTGTGCAGATGTGTATAGCTGTTATTGTTCTGTCATTAGAGTGATGCATGCTGACTCTGTGCAGATGTGCATATCTGTTATTGTTGTGTCATTAGAGTGATGCATGCTGACTCTGTGCAGATGTGTATAGCTGTTATTGTTCTGTCATTAGAGTGATGCATGCTGACTCTGTGCAGATGTGTATAGCTGTTATTGTTCTGTCATTAGAGTGATGCATGCTGACTCTGTGCAGATGTGTATAGCTGTTATTGTTCTGTCATTAGAGTGATGCATGCTGACTGTGTGCAGATGTGTATAGCTGTTATTGTTCTGTCATTAGAGTGATGCATGCTGACTCTGTGCAGATGTGTATAGCTGTTATTGTTCTGTCATTAGAGTGATGCATGCTGACTCTGTGCAGATGTGTATAGCTGTTATTGTTCTGTCATTAGAGTGATGCATGCTGACTCTGTGCAGATGTGTATAGCTGTTATTGTTCTGTCATTAGAGTGATGCATGCTGACTCTGTGCAGATGTGTATAGCTGTTATTGTTCTGTCATTAGAGTGATGCATGCTGACTCTGTGCAGATGTGTATAGCTGTTATTGTTCTGTCATTAGAGTGATGCATGCTGACTCTGTGCAGATGTGTATAGCTGTTATTGTTCTGTCATTAGAGTGATGCATGCTGACTCTGTGCAGATGTGTATAGCTGTTATTGTTCTGTCATTAGAGTGATGCATGCTGACTCTGTGCAGATGTGTATAGCTGTTATTGTTCTGTCATTAGAGTGATGCATGCTGACTCTGTGCAGATGTGTATAGCTGTTATTGTTCTGTCATTAGAGTGATGCATGCTGACTCTGTGCAGATGTGTATAGCTGTTATTGTTCTGTCATTAGAGTGATGCATGCTGACTCTGTGCAGATGTGTATAGCTGTTATTGTTCTGTCATTAGAGTGATGCATGCTGACTCTGTGCAGATGTGTATAGCTGTTATTGTTCTGTCATTAGAGTGATGCATGCTGACTCTGTGCAGATGTGTATAGCTGTTATTGTTCTGTCATTAGAGTGATGCATGCTGACTCTGTGCAGATGTGTATAGCTGTTATTGTTCTGTCATTAGAGTGATGCATGCTGACTCTGTGCAGATGTGTATAGCTGTTATTGTTCTGTCATTAGAGTGATGCATGCTGACTCTGTGCAGATGTGTATAGCTGTTATTGTTCTGTCATTAGAGTGATGCATGCTGACTCTGTGCAGATGTGTATAGCTGTTATTGTTCTGTCATTAGAGTGATGCATGCTGACTCTGTGCAGATGTGTATAGCTGTTATTGTTCTGTCATTAGAGTGATGCATGCTGTCTCTGTGCAGATGTGTATAGCTGTTATTGTTCTGTCATTAGAGTGATGCATGCTGACTCTGTGCAGATGTGTATAGCTGTTATTGTTCTGTCATTAGAGTGATGCATGCTGACTCTGTGCAGATGTGTATAGCTGTTATTGTTCTGTCATTAGAGTGATGCATGCTGACTCTGTGCAGATGTGTATAGCTGTTATTGTTCTGTCATTAGAGTGATGCATGCTGACTCTGTGCAGATGTGTATAGCTGTTATTGTTGTGTCATTAGAGTGATGCATGCTGACTCTGTGCAGATGTGTATAGCTGTTATTGTTCTGTCATTAGAGTGATGCATGCTGACTCTGTGCAGATGTGTATAGCTGTTATTGTTCTGTCATTAGAGTGATGCATGCTGACTCTGTGCAGATGTGTATAGCTGTTATTGTTCTGTCATTAGAGTGATGCATGCTGACTCTGTGCAGATGTGTATAGCTGTTATTGTTCTGTCATTAGAGTGATGCATGCTGACTCTGTGCAGATGTGTATAGCTGTTATTGTTCTGTCATTAGAGTGATGCATGCTGACTCTGTGCAGATGTGTATAGCTGTTATTGTTCTGTCATTAGAGTGATGCATGCTGACTCTGTGCAGATGTGTATAGCTGTTATTGTTCTGTCATTAGAGTGATGCATGCTGACTCTGTGCAGATGTGTATAGCTGTTATTGTTCTGTCATTAGAGTGATGCATGCTGACTCTGTGCAGATGTGTATAGCTGTTATTGTTCTGTCATTAGAGTGATGCATGCTGACTCTGTGCAGATGTGTATAGCTGTTATTGTTCTGTCATTAGAGTGATGCATGCTGACTCTGTGCAGATGTGTATAGCTGTTATTGTTCTGTCATTAGAGTGATGCATGCTGACTCTGTGCAGATGTGTATAGCTGTTATTGTTCTGTCATTAGAGTGATGCATGCTGACTCTGTGCAGATGTGTATAGCTGTTATTGTTCTGTCATTAGAGTGATGCATGCTGACTCTGTGCAGATGTGTATAGCTGTTATTGTTCTGTCATTAGAGTGATGCATGCTGACTGTGTGCAGATGTGTATAGCTGTTATTGTTCTGTCATTAGAGTGATGCATGCTGACTCTGTGCAGATGTGTATAGCTGTTATTGTTCTGTCATTAGAGTGATGCATGCTGACTCTGTGCAGATGTGTATAGCTGTTATTGTTCTGTCATTAGAGTGATGCATGCTGACTCTGTGCAGATGTGTATAGCTGTTATTGTTCTGTCATTAGAGTGATGCATGCTGACTCTGTGCAGATGTGTATAGCTGTTATTGTTCTGTCATTAGAGTGATGCATGCTGACTCTGTGCAGATGTGTATAGCTGTTATTGTTCTGTCATTAGAGTGATGCATGCTGACTCTGTGCAGATGTGTATAGCTGTTATTGTTCTGTCATTAGAGTGATGCATGCTGACTCTGTGCAGATGTGTATAGCTGTTATTGTTCTGTCATTAGAGTGATGCATGCTGACTCTGTGCAGATGTGTATAGCTGTTATTGTTCTGTCATTAGAGTGATGCATGCTGACTCTGTGCAGATGTGTATAGCTGTTATTGTTCTGTCATTAGAGTGATGCATGCTGACTCTGTGCAGATGTGTATAGCTGTTATTGTTCTGTCATTAGAGTGATGCATGCTGACTCTGTGCAGATGTGTATAGCTGTTATTGTTCTGTCATTAGAGTGATGCATGCTGACTCTGTGCAGATGTGTATAGCTGTTATTGTTCTGTCATTAGAGTGATGCATGCTGACTCTGTGCAGATGTGTATAGCTGTTATTGTTCTGTCATTAGAGTGATGCATGCTGACTCTGTGCAGATGTGTATAGCTGTTATTGTTCTGTCATTAGAGTGATGCATGCTGACTCTGTGCAGATGTGTATAGCTGTTATTGTTCTGTCATTAGAGTGATGCATGCTGACTCTGTGCAGATGTGTATAGCTGTTATTGTTCTGTCATTAGAGTGATGCATGCTGACTCTGTGCAGATGTGTATAGCTGTTATTGTTCTGTCATTAGAGTGATGCATGCTGACTCTGTGCAGATGTGTATAGCTGTTATTGTTCTGTCATTAGAGTGATGCATGCTGACTCTGTGCAGATGTGTATAGCTGTTATTGTTCTGTCATTAGAGTGATGCATGCTGACTCTGTGCAGATGTGTATAGCTGTTATTGTTCTGTCATTAGAGTGATGCATGCTGACTCTGTGCAGATGTGTATAGCTGTTATTGTTCTGTCATTAGAGTGATGCATGCTGACTCTGTGCAGATGTGTATAGCTGTTATTGTTCTGTCATTAGAGTGATGCATGCTGACTGTGTGCAGATGTGTATAGCTGTTATTGTTCTGTCATTAGAGTGATGCATGCTGACTCTGTGCAGATGTGTATAGCTGTTATTGTTCTGTCATTAGAGTGATGCATGCTGACTCTGTGCAGATGTGTATAGCTGTTATTGTTCTGTCATTAGAGTGATGCATGCTGACTCTGTGCAGATGTGTATAGCTGTTATTGTTCTGTCATTAGAGTGATGCATGCTGACTCTGTGCAGATGTGTATAGCTGTTATTGTTCTGTCATTAGAGTGATGCATGCTGACTCTGTGCAGATGTGTATAGCTGTTATTGTTCTGTCATTAGAGTGATGCATGCTGACTCTGTGCAGATGTGTATAGCTGTTATTGTTCTGTCATTAGAGTGATGCATGCTGACTCTGTGCAGATGTGTATAGCTGTTATTGTTCTGTCATTAGAGTGATGCATGCTGACTCTGTGCAGATGTGTATAGCTGTTATTGTTCTGTCATTAGAGTGATGCATGCTGACTCTGTGCAGATGTGTATAGCTGTTATTGTTCTGTCATTAGAGTGATGCATGCTGACTCTGTGCAGATGTGTATAGCTGTTATTGTTCTGTCATTAGAGTGATGCATGCTGACTCTGTGCAGATGTGTATAGCTGTTATTGTTCTGTCATTAGAGTGATGCATGCTGACTCTGTGCAGATGTGTATAGCTGTTATTGTTCTGTCATTAGAGTGATGCATGCTGACTCTGTGCAGATGTGTATAGCTGTTATTGTTCTGTCATTAGAGTGATGCATGCTGACTCTGTGCAGATGTGTATAGCTGTTATTGTTCTGTCATTAGAGTGATGCATGCTGACTCTGTGCAGATGTGTATAGCTGTTATTGTTCTGTCATTAGAGTGATGCATGCTGACTCTGTGCAGATGTGTATAGCTGTTATTGTTCTGTCATTAGAGTGATGCATGCTGACTCTGTGCAGATGTGTATAGCTGTTATTGTTCTGTCATTAGAGTGATGCATGCTGACTCTGTGCAGATGTGTATAGCTGTTATTGTTCTGTCATTAGAGTGATGCATGCTGACTCTGTGCAGATGTGTATAGCTGTTATTGTTCTGTCATTAGAGTGATGCATGCTGACTCTGTGCAGATGTGTATAGCTGTTATTGTTCTGTCATTAGAGTGATGCATGCTGACTCTGTGCAGATGTGTATAGCTGTTATTGTTCTGTCATTAGAGTGATGCATGCTGACTCTGTGCAGATGTGTATAGCTGTTATTGTTCTGTCATTAGAGTGATGCATGCTGACTCTGTGCAGATGTGTATAGCTGTTATTGTTCTGTCATTAGAGTGATGCATGCTGACTCTGTGCAGATGTGTATAGCTGTTATTGTTCTGTCATTAGAGTGATGCATGCTGACTCTGTGCAGATGTGTATAGCTGTTATTGTTCTGTCATTAGAGTGATGCATGCTGACTCTGTGCAGATGTGTATAGCTGTTATTGTTCTGTCATTAGAGTGATGCATGCTGACTCTGTGCAGATGTGTATAGCTGTTATTGTTCTGTCATTAGAGTGATGCATGCTGACTCTGTGCAGATGTGTATAGCTGTTATTGTTCTGTCATTAGAGTGATGCATGCTGACTCTGTGCAGATGTGTATAGCTGTTATTGTTCTGTCATTAGAGTGATGCATGCTGACTCTGTGTAGATGTGTATAGCTGTTATTGTTCTGTCATTAGAGTGATGCATGCTGACTCTGTGTAGATGTGTATAGCTGTTATTGTTCTGTCATTAGAGTGATGCATGCTGACTCTGTGCAGATGTGTATAGCTGTTATTGTTCTGTCATTAGAGTGATGCATGCTGACTCTGTGCAGATGTGTATAGCTGTTATTGTTCTGTCATTAGAGTGATGCATGCTGACTCTGTGCAGATGTGTATAGCTGTTATTGTTCTGTCATTAGAGTGATGCATGCTGACTCTGTGCAGATGTGTATAGCTGTTATTGTTCTGTCATTAGAGTGATGCATGCTGACTCTGTGCAGATGTGTATAGCTGTTATTGTTCTGTCATTAGAGTGATGCATGCTGACTCTGTGCAGATGTGTATAGCTGTTATTGTTCTGTCATTAGAGTGATGCATGCTGACTCTGTGCAGATGTGTATAGCTGTTATTGTTCTGTCATTAGAGTGATGCATGCTGACTCTGTGCAGATGTGTATAGCTGTTATTGTTCTGTCATTAGAGTGATGCATGCTGACTCTGTGCAGATGTGTATAGCTGTTATTGTTCTGTCATTAGAGTGATGCATGCTGACTCTGTGCAGATGTGTATAGCTGTTATTGTTCTGTCATTAGAGTGATGCATGCTGACTGTGCAGATGTGTATAGCTGTTATTGTTCTGTCATTAGAGTGATGCATGCTGACTCTGTGCAGATGTGTATAGCTGTTATTGTTCTGTCATTAGAGTGATGCATGCTGACTCTGTGCAGATGTGTATAGCTGTTATTGTTCTGTCATTAGAGTGATGCATGCTGACTCTGTGCAGATGTGTATAGCTGTTATTGTTCTGTCATTAGAGTGATGCATGCTGACTCTGTGCAGATGTGTATAGCTGTTATTGTTCTGTCATTAGAGTGATGCATGCTGACTCTGTGCAGATGTGTATAGCTGTTATTGTTCTGTCATTAGAGTGATGCATGCTGACTCTGTGCAGATGTGTATAGCTGTTATTGTTCTGTCATTAGAGTGATGCATGCTGACTCTGTGCAGATGTGTATAGCTGTTATTGTTCTGTCATTAGAGTGATGCATGCTGACTCTGTGCAGATGTGTATAGCTGTTATTGTTCTGTCATTAGAGTGATGCATGCTGACTCTGTGCAGATGTGTATAGCTGTTATTGTTCTGTCATTAGAGTGATGCATGCTGACTCTGTGCAGATGTGTATAGCTGTTATTGTTCTGTCATTAGAGTGATGCATGCTGACTCTGTGCAGATGTGTATAGCTGTTATTGTTCTGTCATTAGAGTGATGCATGCTGACTCTGTGCAGATGTGTATAGCTGTTATTGTTCTGTCATTAGAGTGATGCATGCTGACTCTGTGCAGATGTGTATAGCTGTTATTGTTCTGTCATTAGAGTGATGCATGCTGACTCTGTGCAGATGTGTATAGCTGTTATTGTTCTGTCATTAGAGTGATGCATGCTGACTGTGTGCAGATGTGTATAGCTGTTATTGTTCTGTCATTAGAGTGATGCATGCTGACTCTGTGCAGATGTGTATAGCTGTTATTGTTCTGTCATTAGAGTGATGCATGCTGACTCTGTGCAGATGTGTATAGCTGTTATTGTTCTGTCATTAGAGTGATGCATGCTGACTCTGTGCAGATGTGTATAGCTGTTATTGTTCTGTCATTAGAGTGATGCATGCTGACTCTGTGCAGATGTGTATAGCTGTTATTGTTCTGTCATTAGAGTGATGCATGCTGACTCTGTGCAGATGTGTATAGCTGTTATTGTTCTGTCATTAGAGTGATGCATGCTGACTCTGTGCAGATGTGTATAGCTGTTATTGTTCTGTCATTAGAGTGATGCATGCTGACTGTGTGCAGATGTGTATAGCTGTTATTGTTCTGTCATTAGAGTGATGCATGCTGACTCTGTGCAGATGTGTATAGCTGTTATTGTTCTGTCATTAGAGTGATGCATGCTGACTCTGTGCAGATGTGTATAGCTGTTATTGTTCTGTCATTAGAGTGATGCATGCTGACTCTGTGCAGATGTGTATAGCTGTTATTGTTCTGTCATTAGAGTGATGCATGCTGACTCTGTGCAGATGTGTATAGCTGTTATTGTTCTGTCATTAGAGTGATGCATGCTGACTCTGTGCAGATGTGTATAGCTGTTATTGTTCTGTCATTAGAGTGATGCATGCTGACTCTGTGCAGATGTGTATAGCTGTTATTGTTCTGTCATTAGAGTGATGCATGCTGACTCTGTGCAGATGTGTATAGCTGTTATTGTTCTGTCATTAGAGTGATGCATGCTGACTCTGTGCAGATGTGTATAGCTGTTATTGTTCTGTCATTAGAGTGATGCATGCTGACTGTGTGCAGATGTGTATAGCTGTTATTGTTCTGTCATTAGAGTGATGCATGCTGACTCTGTGCAGATGTGTATAGCTGTTATTGTTCTGTCATTAGAGTGATGCATGCTGACTCTGTGCAGATGTGTATAGCTGTTATTGTTCTGTCATTAGAGTGATGCATGCTGACTCTGTGCAGATGTGTATAGCTGTTATTGTTCTGTCATTAGAGTGATGCATGCTGACTCTGTGCAGATGTGTATAGCTGTTATTGTTCTGTCATTAGAGTGATGCATGCTGACTCTGTGCAGATGTGTATAGCTGTTATTGTTCTGTCATTAGAGTGATGCATGCTGACTCTGTGCAGATGTGTATAGCTGTTATTGTTCTGTCATTAGAGTGATGCATGCTGACTCTGTGCAGATGTGTATAGCTGTTATTGTTCTGTCATTAGAGTGATGCATGCTGACTCTGTGCAGATGTGTATAGCTGTTATTGTTCTGTCATTAGAGTGATGCATGCTGACTCTGTGCAGATGTGTATAGCTGTTATTGTTCTGTCATTAGAGTGATGCATGCTGACTCTGTGCAGATGTGTATAGCTGTTATTGTTCTGTCATTAGAGTGATGCATGCTGACTCTGTGCAGATGTGTATAGCTGTTATTGTTCTGTCATTAGAGTGATGCATGCTGACTCTGTGCAGATGTGTATAGCTGTTATTGTTCTGTCATTAGAGTGATGCATGCTGACTGTGTGCAGATGTGTATAGCTGTTATTGTTCTGTCATTAGAGTGATGCATGCTGACTCTGTGCAGATGTGTATAGCTGTTATTGTTCTGTCATTAGAGTGATGCATGCTGACTCTGTGCAGATGTGTATAGCTGTTATTGTTCTGTCATTAGAGTGATGCATGCTGACTGTGCAGATGTGTATAGCTGTTATTGTTCTGTCATTAGAGTGATGCATGCTGACTGTGTGCAGATGTGTATAGCTGTTATTGTTCTGTCATTAGAGTGATGCATGCTGACTCTGTGCAGATGTGTATAGCTGTTATTGTTCTGTCATTAGAGTGATGCATGCTGACTCTGTGCAGATGTGTATAGCTGTTATTGTTCTGTCATTAGAGTGATGCATGCTGACTCTGTGCAGATGTGTATAGCTGTTATTGTTCTGTCATTAGAGTGATGCATGCTGACTCTGTGCAGATGTGTATAGCTGTTATTGTTCTGTCATTAGAGTGATGCATGCTGACTCTGTGCAGATGTGTATAGCTGTTATTGTTCTGTCATTAGAGTGATGCATGCTGACTCTGTGCAGATGTGTATAGCTGTTATTGTTCTGTCATTAGAGTGATGCATGCTGACTCTGTGCAGATGTGTATAGCTGTTATTGTTCTGTCATTAGAGTGATGCATGCTGACTGTGTGCAGATGTGTATAGCTGTTATTGTTCTGTCATTAGAGTGATGCATGCTGACTCTGTGCAGATGTGTATAGCTGTTATTGTTCTGTCATTAGAGTGATGCATGCTGACTCTGTGCAGATGTGTATAGCTGTTATTGTTCTGTCATTAGAGTGATGCATGCTGACTCTGTGCAGATGTGTATAGCTGTTATTGTTCTGTCATTAGAGTGATGCATGCTGACTCTGTGCAGATGTGTATAGCTGTTATTGTTCTGTCATTAGAGTGATGCATGCTGACTCTGTGCAGATGTGTATAGCTGTTATTGTTCTGTCATTAGAGTGATGCATGCTGACTCTGTGCAGATGTGTATAGCTGTTATTGTTCTGTCATTAGAGTGATGCATGCTGACTCTGTGCAGATGTGTATAGCTGTTATTGTTCTGTCATTAGAGTGATGCATGCTGACTCTGTGCAGATGTGTATAGCTGTTATTGTTCTGTCATTAGAGTGATGCATGCTGACTCTGTGCAGATGTGTATAGCTGTTATTGTTCTGTCATTAGAGTGATGCATGCTGACTCTGTGCAGATGTGTATAGCTGTTATTGTTCTGTCATTAGAGTGATGCATGCTGACTCTGTGCAGATGTGTATAGCTGTTATTGTTCTGTCATTAGAGTGATGCATGCTGACTCTGTGCAGATGTGTATAGCTGTTATTGTTCTGTCATTAGAGTGATGCATGCTGACTCTGTGCAGATGTGTATAGCTGTTATTGTTCTGTCATTAGAGTGATGCATGCTGACTCTGTGCAGATGTGTATAGCTGTTATTGTTCTGTCATTAGAGTGATGCATGCTGACTCTGTGCAGATGTGTATAGCTGTTATTGTTCTGTCATTAGAGTGATGCATGCTGACTCTGTGCAGATGTGTATAGCTGTTATTGTTCTGTCATTAGAGTGATGCATGCTGACTCTGTGCAGATGTGTATAGCTGTTATTGTTCTGTCATTAGAGTGATGCATGCTGACTCTGTGCAGATGTGTATAGCTGTTATTGTTCTGTCATTAGAGTGATGCATGCTGACTCTGTGCAGATGTGTATAGCTGTTATTGTTCTGTCATTAGAGTGATGCATGCTGACTCTGTGCAGATGTGTATAGCTGTTATTGTTCTGTCATTAGAGTGATGCATGCTGACTCTGTGCAGATGTGTATAGCTGTTATTGTTCTGTCATTAGAGTGATGCATGCTGACTCTGTGCAGATGTGTATAGCTGTTATTGTTCTGTCATTAGAGTGATGCATGCTGACTCTGTGCAGATGTGTATAGCTGTTATTGTTCTGTCATTAGAGTGATGCATGCTGACTCTGTGCAGATGTGTATAGCTGTTATTGTTCTGTCATTAGAGTGATGCATGCTGACTCTGTGCAGATGTGTATAGCTGTTATTGTTCTGTCATTAGAGTGATGCATGCTGACTCTGTGCAGATGTGTATAGCTGTTATTGTTCTGTCATTAGAGTGATGCATGCTGACTCTGTGCAGATGTGTATAGCTGTTATTGTTCTGTCATTAGAGTGATGCATGCTGACTCTGTGCAGATGTGTATAGCTGTTATTGTTCTGTCATTAGAGTGATGCATGCTGACTCTGTGCAGATGTGTATAGCTGTTATTGTTCTGTCATTAGAGTGATGCATGCTGACTGTGTGCAGATGTGTATAGCTGTTATTGTTCTGTCATTAGAGTGATGCATGCTGACTCTGTGCAGATGTGTATAGCTGTTATTGTTCTGTCATTAGAGTGATGCATGCTGACTCTGTGCAGATGTGTATAGCTGTTATTGTTCTGTCATTAGAGTGATGCATGCTGACTGTGTGCAGATGTGTATAGCTGTTATTGTTCTGTCATTAGAGTGATGCATGCTGACTCTGTGCAGATGTGTATAGCTGTTATTGTTCTGTCATTAGAGTGATGCATGCTGACTCTGTGCAGATGTGTATAGCTGTTATTGTTCTGTCATTAGAGTGATGCATGCTGACTCTGTGCAGATGTGTATAGCTGTTATTGTTCTGTCATTAGAGTGATGCATGCTGACTCTGTGCAGATGTGTATAGCTGTTATTGTTCTGTCATTAGAGTGATGCATGCTGACTCTGTGCAGATGTGTATAGCTGTTATTGTTCTGTCATTAGAGTGATGCATGCTGACTCTGTGCAGATGTGTATAGCTGTTATTGTTCTGTCATTAGAGTGATGCATGCTGACTCTGTGCAGATGTGTATAGCTGTTATTGTTCTGTCATTAGAGTGATGCATGCTGACTGTGTGCAGATGTGTATAGCTGTTATTGTTCTGTCATTAGAGTGATGCATGCTGACTCTGTGCAGATGTGTATAGCTGTTATTGTTCTGTCATTAGAGTGATGCATGCTGACTCTGTGCAGATGTGTATAGCTGTTATTGTTCTGTCATTAGAGTGATGCATGCTGACTCTGTGCAGATGTGTATAGCTGTTATTGTTCTGTCATTAGAGTGATGCATGCTGACTCTGTGCAGATGTGTATAGCTGTTATTGTTCTGTCATTAGAGTGATGCATGCTGACTCTGTGCAGATGTGTATAGCTGTTATTGTTCTGTCATTAGAGTGATGCATGCTGACTCTGTGCAGATGTGTATAGCTGTTATTGTTCTGTCATTAGAGTGATGCATGCTGACTCTGTGCAGATGTGTATAGCTGTTATTGTTCTGTCATTAGAGTGATGCATGCTGACTCTGTGCAGATGTGTATAGCTGTTATTGTTCTGTCATTAGAGTGATGCATGCTGACTCTGTGCAGATGTGTATAGCTGTTATTGTTCTGTCATTAGAGTGATGCATGCTGACTCTGTGCAGATGTGTATAGCTGTTATTGTTCTGTCATTAGAGTGATGCATGCTGACTCTGTGCAGATGTGTATAGCTGTTATTGTTCTGTCATTAGAGTGATGCATGCTGACTCTGTGCAGATGTGTATAGCTGTTATTGTTCTGTCATTAGAGTGATGCATGCTGACTCTGTGCAGATGTGTATAGCTGTTATTGTTCTGTCATTAGAGTGATGCATGCTGACTCTGTGCAGATGTGTATAGCTGTTATTGTTCTGTCATTAGAGTGATGCATGCTGACTCTGTGCAGATGTGTATAGCTGTTATTGTTCTGTCATTAGAGTGATGCATGCTGACTCTGTGCAGATGTGTATAGCTGTTATTGTTCTGTCATTAGAGTGATGCATGCTGACTCTGTGCAGATGTGTATAGCTGTTATTGTTCTGTCATTAGAGTGATGCATGCTGACTCTGTGCAGATGTGTATAGCTGTTATTGTTCTGTCATTAGAGTGATGCATGCTGACTGTGCAGATGTGTATAGCTGTTATTGTTCTGTCATTAGAGTGATGCATGCTGACTCTGTGCAGATGTGTATAGCTGTTATTGTTCTGTCATTAGAGTGATGCATGCTGACTCTGTGCAGATGTGTATAGCTGTTATTGTTCTGTCATTAGAGTGATGCATGCTGACTCTGTGCAGATGTGTATAGCTGTTATTGTTCTGTCATTAGAGTGATGCATGCTGACTCTGTGCAGATGTGTATAGCTGTTATTGTTCTGTCATTAGAGTGATGCATGCTGACTCTGTGCAGATGTGTATAGCTGTTATTGTTCTGTCATTAGAGTGATGCATGCTGACTCTGTGCAGATGTGTATAGCTGTTATTGTTCTGTCATTAGAGTGATGCATGCTGACTCTGTGCAGATGTGTATAGCTGTTATTGTTCTGTCATTAGAGTGATGCATGCTGACTGTGTGCAGATGTGTATAGCTGTTATTGTTCTGTCATTAGAGTGATGCATGCTGACTCTGTGCAGATGTGTATAGCTGTTATTGTTCTGTCATTAGAGTGATGCATGCTGACTCTGTGCAGATGTGTATAGCTGTTATTGTTCTGTCATTAGAGTGATGCATGCTGACTCTGTGCAGATGTGTATAGCTGTTATTGTTCTGTCATTAGAGTGATGCATGCTGACTGTGTGCAGATGTGTATAGCTGTTATTGTTCTGTCATTAGAGTGATGCATGCTGACTCTGTGCAGATGTGTATAGCTGTTATTGTTCTGTCATTAGAGTGATGCATGCTGACTCTGTGCAGATGTGTATAGCTGTTATTGTTCTGTCATTAGAGTGATGCATGCTGACTCTGTGCAGATGTGTATAGCTGTTATTGTTCTGTCATTAGAGTGATGCATGCTGACTCTGTGCAGATGTGTATAGCTGTTATTGTTCTGTCATTAGAGTGATGCATGCTGACTCTGTGCAGATGTGTATAGCTGTTATTGTTCTGTCATTAGAGTGATGCATGCTGACTCTGTGCAGATGTGTATAGCTGTTATTGTTCTGTCATTAGAGTGATGCATGCTGACTGTGTGCAGATGTGTATAGCTGTTATTGTTCTGTCATTAGAGTGATGCATGCTGACTCTGTGCAGATGTGTATAGCTGTTATTGTTCTGTCATTAGAGTGATGCATGCTGACTCTGTGCAGATGTGTATAGCTGTTATTGTTCTGTCATTAGAGTGATGCATGCTGACTCTGTGCAGATGTGTATAGCTGTTATTGTTCTGTCATTAGAGTGATGCATGCTGACTCTGTGCAGATGTGTATAGCTGTTATTGTTCTGTCATTAGAGTGATGCATGCTGACTCTGTGCAGATGTGTATAGCTGTTATTGTTCTGTCATTAGAGTGATGCATGCTGACTCTGTGCAGATGTGTATAGCTGTTATTGTTCTGTCATTAGAGTGATGCATGCTGACTCTGTGCAGATGTGTATAGCTGTTATTGTTCTGTCATTAGAGTGATGCATGCTGACTCTGTGCAGATGTGTATAGCTGTTATTGTTCTGTCATTAGAGTGATGCATGCTGACTGTGCAGATGTGTATAGCTGTTATTGTTCTGTCATTAGAGTGATGCATGCTGACTCTGTGCAGATGTGTATAGCTGTTATTGTTCTGTCATTAGAGTGATGCATGCTGACTCTGTGCAGATGTGTATAGCTGTTATTGTTCTGTCATTAGAGTGATGCATGCTGACTCTGTGCAGATGTGTATAGCTGTTATTGTTCTGTCATTAGAGTGATGCATGCTGACTCTGTGCAGATGTGTATAGCTGTTATTGTTCTGTCATTAGAGTGATGCATGCTGACTCTGTGCAGATGTGTATAGCTGTTATTGTTCTGTCATTAGAGTGATGCATGCTGACTCTGTGCAGATGTGTATAGCTGTTATTGTTCTGTCATTAGAGTGATGCATGCTGACTCTGTGCAGATGTGTATAGCTGTTATTGTTCTGTCATTAGAGTGATGCATGCTGACTCTGTGCAGATGTGTATAGCTGTTATTGTTCTGTCATTAGAGTGATGCATGCTGACTCTGTGCAGATGTGTATAGCTGTTATTGTTCTGTCATTAGAGTGATGCATGCTGACTCTGTGCAGATGTGTATAGCTGTTATTGTTCTGTCATTAGAGTGATGCATGCTGACTCTGTGCAGATGTGTATAGCTGTTATTGTTCTGTCATTAGAGTGATGCATGCTGACTCTGTGCAGATGTGTATAGCTGTTATTGTTCTGTCATTAGAGTGATGCATGCTGACTCTGTGCAGATGTGTATAGCTGTTATTGTTCTGTCATTAGAGTGATGCATGCTGACTCTGTGCAGATGTGTATAGCTGTTATTGTTCTGTCATTAGAGTGATGCATGCTGACTCTGTGCAGATGTGTATAGCTGTTATTGTTCTGTCATTAGAGTGATGCATGCTGACTCTGTGCAGATGTGTATAGCTGTTATTGTTCTGTCATTAGAGTGATGCATGCTGACTCTGTGCAGATGTGTATAGCTGTTATTGTTCTGTCATTAGAGTGATGCATGCTGACTCTGTGCAGATGTGTATAGCTGTTATTGTTCTGTCATTAGAGTGATGCATGCTGACTGTGCAGATGTGTATAGCTGTTATTGTTCTGTCATTAGAGTGATGCATGCTGACTCTGTGCAGATGTGTATAGCTGTTATTGTTCTGTCATTAGAGTGATGCATGCTGACTGTGCAGATGTGTATAGCTGTTATTGTTCTGTCATTAGAGTGATGCATGCTGACTCTGTGCAGATGTGTATAGCTGTTATTGTTCTGTCATTAGAGTGATGCATGCTGACTCTGTGCAGATGTGTATAGCTGTTATTGTTCTGTCATTAGAGTGATGCATGCTGACTCTGTGCAGATGTGTATAGCTGTTATTGTTCTGTCATTAGAGTGATGCATGCTGACTCTGTGCAGATGTGTATAGCTGTTATTGTTCTGTCATTAGAGTGATGCATGCTGACTCTGTGCAGATGTGTATAGCTGTTATTGTTCTGTCATTAGAGTGATGCATGCTGACTCTGTGCAGATGTGTATAGCTGTTATTGTTCTGTCATTAGAGTGATGCTGTGCAGATGTTCTGATGCTTATGATGCCCCCCACCCAGCTCAGCTTCATGCTATGATGCCCCCCCCCCCAGCTGTGCTTCATTCTCTCCCAGCACCCTGGACATCCGCCGTGGGGCAGAGAGGGTCAGCACATCAGCGCATCACTGGCTGTCTCAATAAATCAATTTCTGGAAGCCAGCTGCCTTAAATAACTCCTCTGTCCCGACTGCAGACTGTCGCTTTCCCACCCCGCCATCAGAACAGATCAACCCAGCAAAGTCTGATTAGTATGTGTTTAGTCTGCTTAGTCTTTGCATAGTCTGTGCTTAGTCTGTGTTTAGTATGTGCTTAGTCTCTGCTTAGTCTGCTTAGTCTCTGCTTAGTCTCTGCTTGGTCTGATTAATCCATGCTTAGTCTGTCCTTAGTCTGTACATAGTTTCTGATTAGTCTGTGCTTAGTTTCTGATTAGTCAATGCTTAGTTTGTGCTTTACTTAGTCTTTACTTAGTCTCTACTTTGTCTAATTGTCTGTGCTTAGTCTAATTCTGTGCTTAGTCCTCTGTGCTTGTGTACTTAGTTTTTACTTAGTCTAATTGGTCTGATGCTTAGTGCTTAGCCTCTGATTAGCTTGTGCTTAGCCTGTGCTTAGTCTCAGTTGAGCACTGTGCTTAACTTAGCGCTGACAGACGCAGAAGCACAACGCTTACAGCGGCTCAGCCCCAGGTCCCAAGCATCCTCACCCGCACTCACCCGCCACCAACACCGCCTGTCTGTTTGAGTTTCCTCTCTCTGTCGCCCTCTAGCTGTAATTAAATACACTTTACGGCTCTCTTTACCTGTGTGTGTGTGTGTGTGTGTGTGTGTGTGTGTGTAAGGCCACTGTTAGCTACCAGGGTAGCAGTTGAATAGACCTGGTTTAGAACATTATACAATTTGCCTTTCACAAAAATATAAGGAAATAACATCATGAAAGACGTAATTATTGGCAGAGTTTGCTGTTTATTGGCAGTTGGTTTGTTGTGCGCATGCATGCACAGAGGTTATGATGCAAACATAAATGGGATCATTTGTATGGAATAAAGCAATTAGTCATTATCCACACTGAGTAGAATACACTGAAAACAAACAGTGCAATATTTCCCTGCCAAAAGTCATTATTTTGTCTTAAAGCCCCAGGGAACAAAGCCTAAAATCATTAAAATGTATGTATGATATCAAACTTGAGTGCGTTATTAAGCATCCACCAAAGTTTGAATTAAATTATTTTAAATAAATATGATAAAACATTTCTCAAAAACAGCTGAATTAGTTGATCAGACCTGTATTAGGACAGTGGGGGCGTGGTCGTAATATTGTAATGCACACGCGTGATTGACATTCTTCTGTCCAATAAGACACTCAGCATCACACACAACAAAAATACAAAATGGCGCAAGCAGGGAGAATCGGGGTTGTACAACCATACATGTGCAAACCTACCGACGCTGAATTTGAGAATTCCACAACCAGGTAACCCGCGTTTTCTGGCTTCACAGGTGGTGACGTCATGGTGGGTTTCAACATACTAGGTTTCCATGTAATAATAAACCACACTTCTTAACTTTGGTATAACATTTGTTTCTTCCACTAAAGGCGTGAATATTGCTGCTAGTTAGCTAGCTAGTTGACATTGGGGACCTCCACCACAGAACTATATAAGAACTGTGGATAGCTCACATGTTGAATGCCACAGAATTGTTTGGTTGGTTACCCTGGCAACTAAAGCGCCGCTTCCGTCCTGTGTGTTAAAACTGTGCTGTACCCAGCGCCGGCGAGCGCAGCGATGAGAAGGCATATGTTTCATTATTAGCTAACGTTAGTGCTACACGCCCAACGTTAGCCAAGATACGCAAAACGTTACTGAAAGTAGTAAATCCACTGGGCTAGCTAACTCATTGGCCGTGTTCGAATAAGGCATTAATGCGGGAACGCATTCGTTTTTACAAATGCTGGTGGGAGGGACAAGCGACATCAGCCTTGTGATTGGTTTGGGATTAGTGATTAGTCTCTATTCCCTAGTATAGTACCGCCCAACTTCAATCCAAAAACGAGGGAAAAAGTATCCAGTATTTCTGGAATTCAGAAAGTAATTATTTCCAAAACAAGTAGCTATATGCATATTGTATGTCCACAAGACCCAAATCTAATTAGAAGGCAATCACAAATATTTGTTCTCTGGGGCTTTAAAGCAAAAAAATATATATTATAATAATTTCCACACCTGCTAATTTTACAGCTGATTAAGTTGTGCCTGGAGCACGTGTAAGGTTCCACCAGGGTCCGTCATCTGCAGGAATCCCCTGGGAAAGGCCGAATGCTAATTTTGGTTCCCATAGATATGCTGAGCATGTATCTGTACACAAGCCTGTATTCTATGTGTGTTTATATCTAAGGCTGCTTGCCAAGCTTGTGGGGGGAATCAGATGTTCTGATATCTCTCTGTCTCCACGTGGGGGGAATCAGATGTTCTGATATCTCTCTGTCTCCACGTGGGGGGAATCAGATGTTCTGATATCTCTCTGTCTCCACGTGGGGGGAATCAGATGTTCTGATATCTCTCTGTCTCCACGTGGGGGGAATCAGATGTTCTGATATCTCTCGGTCTGCACGTGGGGGAATCAGATGTTCTGATATCTCTCTGTCTCCACGTGGGGGGAATCAGATGTTCTGATATCTCTCTGTCTCCACGTGGGGGGAATCAGATGTTCTGATATCTCTCTGTCTCCACGTGGGGGGAATCAGATGTTCTGATATCTCTCTGTCTCCACGTGGGGGGAATCAGATGTTCTGATATCTCTCTGTCTCCACGTGGGGGGAATCAGATGTTCTGATATCTCTCTGTCTCCACGTGGGGGGAATCAGATGTTCTGATATCTCTCTGTCTCCACGTGGGGGGAATCAGATGTTCTGATATCTCTCTGTCTCCACGTGGGGGGAATCAGATGTTCTGATATCTCTCTGTCTCCACGTGGGGGGAATCAGATGTTCTGATATCTCTCTGTCTCCACGTGGGGGGAATCAGATGTTCTGATATCTCTCTGTCTCCACGTGGGGGAATCAGATGTTCTGATATCTCTCTGTCTCCACGTGGGGGGAATCAGATGTTCTGATATCTCTCTGTCTCCACGTGGGGGGAATCAGATGTTCTGATATCTCTCTGTCTCCACGTAGGGGGAATCAGATGTTCTGATATCTCTCTGTCTCCACGCTTCACTGGAATAAAAGCACAGCAATACCAATGGGCACAGGACCACAGCTGAGTCAACTCCCAGTCTTGAGTTCACCTCTTTCTCTTCACTTCTAGCTTTTGTGC